>CAUYRH010172142.1:0-16424 GCA_963574655.1 Perodicticus potto | reverse complement strand
AGTGCTGTGGCATCACAGCTCACAGCAACCTCCAATTCCTGGGCTCAAGCGAGTCTCCTGCCTCCGCCTCCCAAGTAGCTGGGACTACAGGTGCCTGCCACAATGCCTGGCCATTTTTTGATTGCAGCCGTCATTATTGTTTGGCGGGCCCGGGCTGGATTCGAACCCGCCAGCTCAGGTGTACGTGGCTGGAGCCTTATCTCATTGAGCCACAGGCGCCGAGCCAGAAGTCACATTATTTATGTAAGTCCTTTGAAGAAAAACTAGGTAGAGGCTCGGTGCCTGTAGCACAGTGGTTATGGCACCAGCCACATACACTGAGGCTGGTGGGTTTGAACCCGGATGGAGCCAACAGCAACAAAAACATAGCCAGGCGTTGTGTTGCACACCTGTCTTCCCAGCTACTGGGAGGCTGAGGTGAGAGAATCACTTAAGCCCAGGAGTTTGAGGTTGCTGTGAGCTGTGATATCATAGCACTCTACCAAGTGTCACATAATGAGACTGTCTCAAAAAAAAAAAAAAAAAAAAAGAAAGAAAAACTAGGTAGAATTTTTCCAGATGAAGCAGTGATAGAAAAAAAATGTTTGGAATGCTGGATGTAGAAACTTCCTTAAAATAAGTATGTAGCAAGAATTTAGACTTATCCACAAATTTTGTAAAATTTCTGGATATTATGAGGACTAAATAAAGTAAGCCCTATTCCCATGCAGAATTTTATAGGGAAAAGAGAGCATAGAGGAATACATCACCTGCAGAAGCTTCACCAGAGACCCCAGGGCTTTAAGTCTCAGCATAAAGTGCCACCCAATATAAACACAGGTATGGGGTTTCTAATCTTCTAGGATGATATAGGATCACATACTTAGACTATCAATATGACTGTTTGAAAGAAGATAAAGAGAAGCCTAATTAAATTTTCTTGACTGCAACATGCTTCCTAGATGCTCTCAAGATCTTTAAGGAGGACTTCGTAATGAATGGAATGAAGGTTCTCTGGCATTGTAACTTAATCGAAAGAAAATAAATACTACATTTTGTTTATATTATCATGGTTGAGCAAAATTTATGCCTTGTTACACCTTTACCTAGATAGATAGGTAGACAATAAACTACATGGCAGATCTGAGAATATTCATAGGTAAATAAGAGATTAACTAGACAGAGAAGTTAGACAGGTGGGTGGAAATATTCATAAGCAGATATAGGAAATGTAGTTAGACAATTTTCCTTATTATTGAGATAAAAATATGTAATAATTAGAAGGATAAAGACATCAGCCCTTATGTATCACTTTGCCTATCACTGAGTAGTAGTTACTTCAGAGTTGCCTATTTAACAACCCTTAATTAGGGGAAACTAGAAAACATTTTTGATCAATTGAAACTTTGGGCTGTTTTGGGCAGGGAGTTAATAATTATGGAAATTAGGAAGAGGCAAAATGATGACGTTAACGTCTCTTCCAGTTGAATAAAAAGGTAGGCAACTACAACTATAAGAAGACAATAGGTAAGCTGTTAATTGACAATATCTAAGAAATACAATAGATGTGGAATATGGCATTGGAATGTTCAAAGACTTGACAATTGATTTAAACTCTAGAATTTTATGCAAGTTACTTATTTTTTGTATACCATATTTCCATATCTTTAAATAGTTTTAATAATGTCCTCCATCTTATGACATTTAAGGGAACATTAAAAAATAATAAAATTTTTAGGCAGAAGAAGTATACTCTGAAGGAGTATAATATAATAATGTTAATAATTATAATGTTTATATTATCGGAGAAGCTATGTTCATGTGGGTGGAGAGGGTAGATAGGAAATCTCCATATCATCTCCTCAGTTTGGCTGTGAACATAAGACTGCTTTAAAATGCAAAGATTTTTAAAAACAAAAATAAACGTACATTTAAAAATAATCTGTGAAGAAGATTTTAGTTTTAAGTTAATGTTATCATAAATTATATGGTTATGTATTAGACCAATTTATTCAAACTGTGAAGAATATTTTTTTTTCAAATTAACATGAGGGTACAAGTTTTTAGATTACATTGTTTTCACTTCCAGGGTAAAATTCCAGGTGTAAAGCAGCCCCTCCCCCAAGGGCCGTGTTACACACTCTCCCAATGTGCACAGTAGGTGAGATCCCACGTCGTGCCCTCCTTCCTTCTGCCAATCATCCTATCCCTCCCCCTCTCTCTTCCTTCCTCTCCTTGCACCCATACTAGACTATATTTGTGTTTTATTGTTCATATGAGCATGTAAATTCTTTATATATCGGTTTCATATTAGTATTGAGTACATTGGATTATTTCTTTTTCCACTCTTACAAATACTTTACTAAGAAGAATGTGCTTTAACTCCATCCAAAGTAGTAAAGTCTCCGTCTTTTTTAATCACTAAATAGTATTTCATGGTAACATATACCACAGTTCATTGATCCATTCATGGGTTGATGGGCATTTGGGATGCTTCCCTGAGTTGGCAATTCTGAATTGAGCCACAGTAAACATTCTGGTGCAAATGTCTTTGTGGTAAAATGATTTTTGTTCTTCTGGATAGGTACCTAATAATGGGATTTCAGGATCAAATAGAAAGTCTGCTTTTAGTTCTGAGAAGATTCTCCATACTTCTTTCCAAAAAGACTGTATTGGTTTGCAATCCTACTAGCAGTGTACAACCTCCACATCCTTCTCTCCACATCTACTCCAGCATCTGGTGTTTTGGGATTTGTGATGTGGCCTAATTTTCTGGACTTAGTTAATATCTCAGAGTGGTTTTGATTTGTATTTCTGTAATGATTAAAAATGATGAGCATTTTTTCATGTGTTTGTTGGCCATTTGTCTGTCATCTTCAGAGAAGTTTCTGTTAAAGTCTCTTGCCCACTTATAGAGGGGGTTGTTTGCTCTTATTGTTTGATTTGAGTACTCTATAGATGCTAGTTATCAGCCCTTTGTCAGATTCATAACAGGCAAAAATCTTCCCCTATTCTAAAGGCTGTCTGTTTGCTTTGTTTGTGATACCCTTAGCTGTGAAAAAGCTTTTAAGCTTGATCAAATCCGTTATTTATATTTGGTGTTACTGCGATTGCCAGGGGGTCTTCCTCATAAAGTTTCTTTTCAGGTCAATATCTTCAAGCATTTTTCCCACACTTTCTTATAAAATTTTTATTGTTTTGTGTCTTAAATTTAAGTCCTTTTTCCAGACAGAATCAATTTTTGTCAATGGTGAGAGATGTGGGTCCAGTTTCAGTCTCCTATATGTGAATAGCCAGTTCCAAACTGTGGAGAATACTTTTTTAGAGAAGAAATATTTTATGGCAAGAAGTAATATTGTTCAGTAGAGAAAAATGAGCAGCAATAATCTTCATTTTATGAAAATGTCATTAGAAATATAATGGAAATACTAGACATAATAGGCATGTAAGTCTGAAATAAATTCTTTTTTTTTTTTTTGAGACAGAGTCTCGCTCTATCACCTTTGGTAGAGTATCGTGGCATCCTAGCTCACAGAAACCTACAACTTCTGGGCTTAGGCGATTCACTTGCCTCAGCATCCTGAGCAGCTAGGACTACAGGCGTCCACTACAATGCCCAGCCATTTTTTGATCCAGTTTGGCCAGGGTCAGGTTCGATCCCTCCACCCTCGGTATATGAGGCTGGCACCCTACCCACTGAGCCACAGGCACCTCTCAAGTCTGAAATAAATTCTTACTGAGTGTATCTCTATGCTTGATTTTTGGAGAAGTGGAAGTGTAGAGGTTATTGAGGAAAACAACCTCTAAACATGTGATGTATAGATTTTTGGTTAGAGAAGAAAGTTATATGTGTAAAGAGAATGGATAATTATGACAGTTTGATTGAATATGGACAATTATTTTGAGAACAGAAGTGAGTAGTTATTTTCATGATACTGGTGGGGGAGTAAGAAAAGGAGGGTGGGTTAAAGAACTGAAGAGATGAAAAACATTGGATTCGCAGTAGATTAGAGAGAGCTGTGAGTAATATGCTAGCAACGTTCTCAGTGAAATCTCTATAGTAGAGGCAATTTATGGGAAAAGAAGCAAAGTTGTTTAAACAAAAGGAATAAAATGATCGCATAAAACCTCACAGAGGAAAAGGGTACATTACTTGCACATAAAGCTTGCCATAAGCCAGATAGTTTCCTCTTCTTTTTTGTTAAACTGGATTATACATAAGATTGAAGAAAGGGTGTAATTAAAACTTCTCCCTCAAAGTTATTTTAAGTTTATATGTTAAAATTTCCTCTCTTTTACAGATAGAATGTCAAAAAATGTAAAAGTGATTCAAGCAAAAGACATGTCATTTAACTAAAAGCTGGATAAATAACTCTAATGGAACAGAAGCTGATTATTACTTGAGGCTGAATTTACATGACTGCTGGGCTCTGAGCCTAGAATGTAGCAGAAAAACTCCAGCAATTTCCTTCGGCTGGGTAATAGGAATTAAATGTTCTGCATAAAGTGGACAAATAGAATGAGAAAAGCTTTATGAAATTAGGGCATAGACTAGGTTTCCCACTTCCGTAAAAATGAGGATGAGTCAAACACAAACATGGACTTGTGTCTGCAGACTATCAAGTGAGAGGAGGAAGAAAGTCGACAAATTCTTCTAGCCCAAACCTGAGGCATGTTTCCCACTGACGTTTTGTCTTCTTTTTTTCTCTTCTTTCTTTTTTTCTCTCTCTCTTTTCCTTCCTTCCTTCCTTCCTTCCTTCCTTCCTTCCTTCCTTCCTTCCTTCCTTCCTTCCTTCCTTCCTTCCTCCCTTTCTTTCCCTGCTTAAATTCATTCTTTTCTTTTTCTCTTTGCTCAATGAGATATATTGACAAAATATAGAAAATATTATAATCTCCCATGTAATACCTGTTTTTTGTGGAACGACAAACAGAAAGTCAATAAAAAGGACTCTGTATGTAAATTTAAGAAAAACATAGAAAGGAAAAGAGGCAAAGAAAAAAGTGTGAAGAAAGAAAGAGAAATGTGTGTGTGAGGGAGAGAGGACACTACTATAGTAGTGTACATGGAGTAAACGTCCACATAACAGCCTGAGGACCTCTGCTGACTGACTCCCCAGTGAATCTGGTATAAACTCTAGAAAAGCAATGATTTAAAGTCTATAAAAATGGTTTTAAGGGCAAAAGACAACAAGGTAACATCTATTCATGACAATCTGTGAACATGTGGTGAGAGAGAAGAGAATCTGTACTATCTGAATAAAGCTTCCTCTCCACCTCCCAGGCAGAGATTCCACTGGACTCCTGCAGCCAAGAACACTAGATTCCTATCTCCCTACATCTCATGTGGAAGGATTTCTTTCTATGAAAAATATGGCATCAGCATTTCTCCTCATTCTCTCAGATACTTATTGCTGAGATTAAGTCTTGGATAAATACAACTCCATTCCACAGAGAATCTATCTTTGATATGGCACCACTGAAAATATCGAGGCCCTGATTACTTTTGCCTCGGCTCACTAGCCGAAGTTTTAATGCTGGGAGAAGTATGCTAAAAGCCTGCCTACCCCCTAGTAAGCTCTCAGCTCTAATAGTGTGGGAGGGGTGCCACTAAGTAATAAATTTGCCATATTTCCAACCACCATCTCCAGAACCGTAAGGTGGCAGAGGAGAACTAAGCATCTTTTGCAACAGAGCTTGGGGAAGTTGAAACCTAAATAAAACTTTTGGTGGTAAAATGCATGGAAAGAGGTTTAAGATACAGGTAAACTGTAGACTAGCCGGTATGAAGATGAATCCTTGGGAATAAGAAGAGTAGGTGTAAACTTCTTGGGGACAGTACAAATATAAGCACTTATCACAGAAAATATTCAATTGATGGCAGCACAATTTCATTGGGTTGCTTTGTGGAACCGTTTGTGCTCCAGGACCTTGTTTAAATAAATAAGCAATTACCAGGCAAATGAACAACTGAATATGATCAGGGAAGAGAGGAAGAGAGACTTACTAAAGCCTTGATCACCTTAGGGTGACTATGGACATGTGCAAAGTTGTCCATCCTCTTTTTGTTTGTTTTTTGAGATAGAGCCTCAAGCTGTCACCCTGGGTAGAGAGCTGTGGCATCACAGCTTATACTGATCTCCCACTCCTGGGCTTAAGCTATTCTCTTGCCTCAGCCTCCCAAGTAGCTGAGACTACAGGTACCCCTCACAACGCCCAGCTATTTTTTGGTTGTAGTTGTCATTGTTTGGCAGGGCTGGGCTGGATTCGAACCCGCCAGCTCTGGTGTATGCGGCTGGTGCCTTAGGCACTTGAGCTACAAGTACCAAGCCAAAGCTATCCATTCTTTTTTTTTTTTTTTTTTATGGCTTTCAATTTTATTTTTTTTTTATTTTTAAATTATTTTTTATTGAGTCATAACTGTGTACAATGATTCAAGCATTCTTGAAGAACAACATCAGAGGATTAACAATGTGAGAGGGGAGATAGGCCACCTAAATACTTCAGGGAGTCACCAAAGTAATAAAAAAAGAAAATAACAATAACAAAACTCAGAGGAATGGGACACCAGTAACTACATGCTGAAATATTTTATCTGAAACGTTCAGTTTTAAAGAGAAAATCATGAGCTATGCAAAGAAACAAGGAAATACAACATACACACTGGAAAGAGACAAGCCACAGACACTGTCTTGGAGAGTCACTAGATGTCAGATTTACCAAAAAATATTTCAAAATGGCCATTATAAACAGATTTACAGAACTAAACCAAAATTAACAAAAAAATAAAAGTATGACAGATGTAATAGAGACAATAGAGACTATCAATATAGAAATAGAAATTATGAAAAAGAATAAAGGAAATTATAGAGCTGAAAGTTATAGTAATCGAAATTTTGAGAAGAAATCTCTAGGGATGCTCACAAGTAGACCTGTACTGACAAAAAAAAAGAATTGGCAAACTTAAAGATAAATTGATAGAATATGCAAGCCAAAGATCAGAGAAATAAAAGAATGAAAGAAATTTCTCATGGAAAATCAGAACACCATTGAGCATACCAAAATACATTTAACTGTAATGTTAAAAGGCTGAAGAAAAAGAAAGAAGAAGAAAAACATTTGAAAAAAATAGCAGCCCAAACTGCCCAAATTTATTAGAAAATAGTGTGCATGTCTAGGAAACTCAACCAACTCCAAAGAGGACAAGCTTAGACAAACCCACAAAAATGAAGACAAAATAATATTTTTAAGATAAGTGAAAACAGGGAGACTCTGTTATAAGCTGGGTTGCCTTACAATAATGTTAAAATTCTTTGGATACAAACAATTAGCAACAGTACAAAATTCAAATCCATACACAGAAAGAATACCAGTAAATGTAATCATGTAGATAATTACAAAATACAGTATGATTGAGCATTTATTCACCTGTGTTTTTTTGACTAATTTGTAAAGCAGTTGCACAAAGTAATGTGTACAAAATTGAATAGGATGAATACTGACAAAATAATGCTTCTTTGCCCAAGATGCCCACACCTTGATACCTGAAACCTATGAATATGTGTTTCTTTATACCCAAAGTGAATAATGACACGGGGGCATGAAGTTATTATCACAAATCAGTAGAAAATTGTGGATTATCCTATGAGTAGTATTCAAATAATTGGTTCTACACATGCAAAATTAGATTGTATTTTTACCTTACTCCAAAACCAAAAATGCACAGAAATGATTGCTTTATTTTTTTTTTTTTTTTATGTATTTCACACCCGTAACTTCCCTTCTACATTTCTACCTGCTCCAGCAGATGTAAACCAAATTTCTAGGGCCTGTGGCTACTTCCTCACTTAAATTTAATCATTTTCCAGATGTAGAAAACTAGGTGTTATTTTGTGATCCATGTCTATAAGATTGCAGGACAACTTTGGACTGGGGACTTTATTTAGAGAATTTCTCTATGTTGAAGACCCTTGTACAAGATTTTGGTCTTGTATTCCTACTAGAGATGGGGGTTATGGAAATGAATAGAAAGACTGTTATTCAAATTTTTCACCAAACTTCACCAGCAATGCTGATGAGGATTTTAGAAACAAGTGAGTGACAAGAGAAAAATGGAGGAAAAGAATTTAAAAATATCTAAAAATAGAAAATTGCTCATGCTGAAATACAAGAAGTGAGACTTCAATTGTAATGAGAGGCTTTTTAACAAGAAAACTAAATAATTTAGCTACGAGAAAAGCACAATTATCGAAAAAATGGCATCACAGAAGTTATATATTCTATATATAGTGGTAACCATAGCAAAATATTTTCCAAATAAGTATCATTGAAAAGAAGTAATTAAGAGTTAGTATTGATTGGTTGAAGAAGGAGCATACTGAAACCATTTTAAAGTTACTAGAGAAAACACGAGAACTATAACTATGCTATTAAATATCTTTAAAAACGACTAAAATCTCAGATGAGAGATTCATCAACTGTACACAAGATATATATGGGCATTAGAAGACACTGTGTCTCTAAATTGAAATAACAGAAGTTTTTGAGTCAATGGAAAAAAATAGGAAAAAAGACAGTAGGTGATAGTTTAAAAAATAGCTTCTAACATCTAATAAAAAGGAAAATGGGGAAAAGGGATGAAATCTTAAAGATAATGCTTTCCTGGGAAAGAAGAAAAGTTGGAGGACTAATATGTATTTTTAAAAGCCTGAAACAGTAGTCTGTAGAAGAAAATAAATTCTTAAAAATGAGAATAGTAAAAAAACAGAATTGAATGGAATGAATGTGGGAGACTCTTGGGTTTATTAGAATTACTTGTGGAGAAGGAAATACTGCAATACATAAAAATATTTCATTATACGGATATGAGGATAAAACATTTATTGGAAATAGAAATGCTTTTAAGTTATAAAATCCTGCTCAAATACAATAATTTATTATTATTATTGTCACAAATGGATTCCTTTTAAATTACAGTTGCAGCACTATAGATGTCAAATATTTGGATGATAAAAATGAATTGTAAAACAAGATGAAAAAGTCAAAGGAAAAAAAAAATCTCCAGACAAACTTTATAAAGTATTAGTTGGCATATAACACAGTAGAAATAAATGAAATATTAAACTACCCAAATTTATTGCCGAAAAAGATGAAATTCTATATATTTATTTCTGGTAATATTTAAATGACATGTACTAATTCTCATATTACAAGCACCATGAAAATGAAAATATATTATTTTTGACTTTCAAAAAATGTTTGCCCTCTCCTAATTCTTGCTAATTTTGCCATTACTTTGCAAAAAAATCTCTAAATCATAATATTGTTACGCTTTGTGTATTGGGGCAAGCTTCTTACAGGTACATTTCATAAAAGTATCCTTCCTTAAATAATTACATTTATGTTAAGAACAAAATTTTAATAATATTTCTTTATGACAAAATTGACTATTTTTTGATTTCTGAATTTATATGAATGACAAATTGTAATTGTGAGTGGTTGACTTGAGGTCATGGTGGTATTTAATACTTTACCCAAGATTTGAGATTCCCTATTCAATGTCCTTTACTCAATACCAAATTGTCAAGCATGCCTTGATTTCAATGATAACAAGCTACAAATTCAGTAACTTCTGGGTAAGACAAAATGCAAACAGTTCTTTACCTAATGTGGTTTACGTTAAGATTTTTCAAGCTTCCAAAGGTGTGAAAGTGATACACATTCAGTAGAAACCATACTTTGAATATTCATACAAACATTCTCTTTTTCAGAACAATATTCAATAAATTGTATGATATATTCAACATTTTTTATAGAATAGGCTTTGTCTTAGATTATTTTGCCCAACTATAGGCTAATGTAACTGTTCTGAGCTCATATAAGGTATGTCAGACTAAGGTATTTCGGGGCAAAAAGAAAACTTCCCCTTCATCCTCAGATAGTTTGATGAAAAAACAACTCACAATGAAGTAGACTGATAAGAGAAAAGCTTATTTATCTTAATGAGTATCCACAGGAGCCTTTAAAATTAAAACTCAAAAATACAAAGGAAATTGTGTATTTTTTTTTGACCTTAATAATAGTTCATTTGTTTAACTGACAAATGAAATTTGTAATACTAGTGGTATGCAACATGATTTTAATATACAGAAGGGGCGAAAATTTGCATACATATTTAAAAGAAGAAAAAGAAGAGAATTAAAATTGCAATACTCGATATATACTGATAAGAACAAATTAACACAAGTCACATTGAACACCTCTTATAATTGCAGAAGTCAAACATGACTTCAGTATGAAATTATGTATTCTTATGCTTAAAATCAACAAAGCATGAAAAGCCATGTAAAAATATAATTAAACCAAAAAAGTATGATCCAGTGCTAACAGACAGAGTGGGGAAACTGGGAAAGATCTATCTAGATTCTTCTTAATCTCTCCGACCATGCATTCCTTCCTTTCTGGTGTGGGTTTTGGTCTTCAATAGAGTTAGGGATTTCATGGTCATACGAGGCACTTCAGAAAAGTACTTTATCACTAGTTTTTACAGAAAATAACTTTATGTTTCATGGCAGACTTTCAGGAAAAGTGTTCTGGCTTTTATGATATGTCTTGGAGAAGATTCTAATTTCCATGATTAGCATCAGGAAAGAATGGGAATGAGAGGCAGGAGGACAAGGGAATGTCAGAGAAGAACTTTTGCTTCTGAGACTTTCATAATAGGGTAATGTTTTCTGAGCCCCATCACTAATGTTCAGTAGGTTAGGAGTATTATATGCAATTTTGACTTCTGATATTTTTAATGTACAATGCATTTTATACCATCATAAGTTGAGGAACATGTCTATTTGTAAGTGGATTTGACAGTGGGACACAATTTATTAACTGGACAAAATAAGCTTAGATGAACTACATATTACAATTGTATAGACGGAGAAGGGGCATTTAATTCAAAGGTCATTTTTCTTTGATATACTTGATAATAGATTAATTTGTTTAATTCTTAATGGTACTTCAATTTATTACATTTAGACTGTGTTCTTTTAGCACTATGATGACAGGTTGATGGCAGGATTGGGTGAGATGAATGATGAAATGAACAGAATATATGTGTATATATATATATATGTGTGTGTATATATATATATATATATTTGACATTTAAGCTAACACAACTCAGGTAGAAATTTTTACTTAATTTCAAAAATAAAGGAACTGAAATTGAATGATTCTAGTTCATACCAATAATTCTAAATCTGGCTGTGGACTTCATGAAGTGTTGAATTTGGTTAACTAGAAGTAAAGAGGATACAGGGAGAATCTCAGGTTCTATAAAACTAGTCTTAATCTTTCAAGAAACTTGTAAAGAGTTCTCTACTGAAAGAGTACATTAAAGACATTAGTGACTACAGTAGCAGTTGAATACCTTTTGTTTACCCTTCCAGATCCATTCTCCAACCTTCCCCACGCTACTTTTCACCCTGGAAATTTGAAATACTATACGTGAATTTCCTTAATGGATTTCATTGCCTCTGGCTTTTCATTGGGTTCAGCCTATGCAAAATACGAATAGTAAGGACTTCAGGACAAAGGAAGAGGTCTAGACATTCCTCCAGATACTGAATGCAGGATTATGGCAACATGACTGAGTCCACCAGTGAGAGGGCACATCTTCAACCAGGCAGCCCCCTCCACCTGGCTATCTCAGCGTAAGCACTTTCTCTCCTTAGCTTGAAGCTCAGAGGGTTAATAATTTGTGTGACTACTACATGACTTCTTGTAGATTTCCTCTACATAAGCCAAACCTGTCTAAACTCTCCTGTAAAGAGCCATTTAGAGCATACATCAGCCAAGACCCTGAGAGGAACACAGCAGAAAAAAAGAGGAAAAACACCATTTTAGGCTCTCCAATAGTCTATAGGATTCTCAAGGGAAGAAACCATGCACTTTTTTGTCCTTACGGTCTAACCTTTAATGCAGTATCTACTCTATAAGATAAATCAATACTTACTTGCTTTCTTTAGCCACACTTCTAACTCAGAATTGTTTGGGTTTGAATGGGATGCTTATAAGTTAAAGTGGCAGAGAGTAACTCTACATAGTCGGTTTAGAACATGACACTATTATAATCATTATGCAAATAATATGGGCATGTTACAAATGCACCTGTTAAGATTCCAAATAACACATGTAAACATCTTAACATTACAGTTGAATCACAAAGTATATATCAGTATGTATCAGGATACATAGTTGTTCCACTGCAAGGACTTAAAAAATATGAATTGAGAGACCATTAAGCTACAGTAGCTCCAGTGTCCTAGGTTCCTACTTAAGAAAACCAAAATCTATGGTGCATGGTCATAGCCTAGAAAAATGAAACTCAAACTTAATCAATCAAAAACTGCCAACAAATCTCTAACTAGAGATTTTACCAACCAGAATCTACCAACCAACCTTTAACTTAGGGTTTTCTACTTTAATAAAATATTTTCTTTGTCTCGCTTCTATGAACACATTATAAAACTTTTCCACTTATACCCCTTTAAAGAAGCCCCAACTGTTTTTAGTCCAGCATTGTCCAATTTATAAATCACTATCTGCTCAAATAAACTGTTTAAAATCTTAAGATGCTCACGTTTATCTTTTAAAAGTTCTAGTATCAGACCAAAGATGAATAGGGAGCAAAGAGAATCGGTACACACAGCCCAGGGAGTTCCGGCGCTCACTGCTGTTCACTGCACAGATGAGGTCTCCCAGAATGTCTCTCTTGGATGTGAGCTCTACGACTCTCACTCTCTGCTTTCTGACTTCATTTGAGCATTTTTTTATGGAGACTATGTTCCAGAGTTGGACTTCATTTGATAAAAACTATACCAGACCTATTAGGAGGCCTCAGGCAGGTAAAGTTTTAAGAAGACAGGGAATCATAGGGTCTTCTGATCAAAGGCCATTTATAATTCCAGTGGCTGCAAGGGAGTTTTAACCACTCCCCAAATTATTCAACTTTGAGACACATTGGAAAAGAAGTAGTGATCTAGCTTATCTCAAAAAACAAGAGGAATTTGTTGTTGTTGTTGTTGTTTTAACTCAATTTTTATTAAATCATAACTGTATACATTTATGGGGTACAATGTGATGATTTGATATACAATGTGGAGTGCATAAATCAAACTAATTAACATAACCATCACCTCACTTACTTATTTTTGTGGTAAGACATTTATTATATACTCTTATTTGTTTTGAAATGTACCCTTTCATTTTGTATCACTCTACTTTCCCATCCTACTGTTCACCCTGGAAATTTTGAAATGGAATTTTTTGTTGTTGTTATTGCAGTTTTTGGCTGGGGCTGGGTTTGAACCCACCACCTCCAGTATATGGCGCTGGTGCTTTACTCCTTGAGCCATAGGCACTGCCTTGAAATGGAATTTTGTACAACAAAGACATTTTCACCAAAATGTTTATTGCAGCCCAATTCACAATAGCAAAGTCGTGGAAGGGGAATTGTTTTTGATTACTATGCAGAGGCTGCTGAAAGATTAATCTGTCAAAAGTAACACTCTAAAAGATTCCTTACAAAAGACAAATAAAATTTTTAGGCTGTACATTGTACACTGATGGACTCAACTCCAATTATGTTTTCCCTCTGTCCTCCTCTCCCTAATTATACTGAATCTGCTAATTTCTTCACTTAGCTACCTTTTCACCCCAAAGATGAAAAAAAGCAAGAAAAATGCCTAACAAAATAGGCCCTCAGGTCAACCAGTACCATCTTCTTCCTTAACCACTTTTGTCCCTACTAAAAATCTGAGCTCAGAGTAATTATGAAAGAGGCCCTGTTTGAAAAGGAAGCTCCCAGAAAATTGCAGAGGAATGTAAGATTCTCATTCACATATAGGATCCAGGAATCTTTAGTGTTTACCAATTTATTTACATGACACTGAGACCTGTCAAAGCCTATAAACAAATATATGCAGCCAAATGGGAGGTACTTGAGAAAGACATCAAAGATCTAAAGACTGGGTCTTCCAGGGATGGACCAAAAAGACCTAGGAAAATAGCAAATAATGTTTGGAATTTATCTTCAAAGTATATTCTCAAAATAACTGACTGTTGTGTCATTCAATTTTTAACATAAAAATGATGAACTAGGAAGGCAAGATTAGAAGTATCCATGTGACTCCAGGCATAGAAAATACATGCCCCTCAACACTTGCTGAAAAAAATCACTAATAATTTAATAGGAGGAAGAAGATGCAATTTTAATAAATTTAAATAAATTTAATAAATTTTAACAGTTATAAGTAAAAGAAGCATGTATTGAAAACAAGCAAAAATAAAAATATAAAAATGAGGCTCTCAAATTCATCTTATCTAGGGAAGCTTATTGATGTGCAGGAGGAAAGACTTAGAAGTTTCTTTACAAAAGCAAAATAGAAATTCAAATGACTAATTAGTAAGAAAAATTAAGTCTGGTAACCTTTTGGCTTAGATACTATCTTGCCCAACGGTTAAAAGAAAGCTAACCTGAAGAAAGTGTTTACAAAAGGTAGGCACTCAGGTAAAGTAGATTAATTTCCATGTCGGAACTATCCATGGTACAGAAATATCTGTCTTTCCCTAATCCTCAGTAGATTCCAGCCTAAACTTATTAATACTAGCCAAAAAAACAATGGTTGCTAAATTAAGAAGACCATCCAGTTAAAACATGCCTTTCTGTAATTTAACTTCCTGTCTTGAAATCCTTTTGTAAAAATAAAATAAAACTATGAATGAAATTTTCATTTACAGGAGTAACTGAGAGGGAGGACGGAGTCACTAGAAACTCTAAGCATTGTTCAAATTTATGTGACAAATCTTACCTTGCTTTAGGGTACTCTTCCTGGCCATTTTGTTTTAACTGGGACTTTATTTACAACCTTTTTTTCCTTGGTATGTATAAATCATGGTACAATATTTAGGCCTAAAGTCTGAGCTCTGTGTTTTTGAGACATAAATTTTCTCTTTTGTTTTACCAAGTAGCAATGTTTTTAAATAGTAAATTGTTGCCTAGCTAGAAGTTGCTTATGGCAATGTAATAGGTAATTATAAGATTTATAGTCTCAATAAAAAATATATTTTTAAAACCAGCAAATCAAATTTTTTTATAAAAGCTGCATCTATCTATATATCTACATATTTATATGTCTATATATGTCAGGTGTAGGTGATATTTCATTTAAATATGTAAAATAGATGTAATTAATAGACTTTAAAAAGATAAGTGTTTATTATTATTATTATTTTTGTTTTTTGAGACAGAGTCTCAAGCTCTGGGTAGAGTCTGTGGTGTCACAGCTCACAGCAACCTCAAACTCTTGAGCTTAAGTGATTCTCTTGCCTCAGCCTCCCAAGTAGGTGGGACTACAGGTGCTTGTCACAATGCCCAGCTATTTTTTGGTTATAGTTGTCATTGTTGTTCAGTGGGCCCAGGCTGGATTTGAACCCGCCAGCTCCGGTGTATGTGGCTGGTGCCCTAGCCACTTGAGGTATAGGAGCCAAGCAAGATAAGTTTTTAAATCAGATATGTTAACAAGAAAATTAAAAAAGAGCTCAAATGCCATTTAGTTCATGTGACCTTAGTAATCTTTTATAAATGAAACTAGTTTTAAAGTTATTATTAATACTTAGATGTCTTAATTTCATAAAAGTGCTTTTGTAATATTTTTAATACTTGCTGGATTTGACTGTGAGTTTATATTTTTTGTTTTGATCCTCTGGATTATGGGGTCTGGTTAGATGGTGGTGGTGAAGCCTGGGGATATGTGCTCAGTGCAAAAATCAGCAGCTACAAAGCATAATCTGGCCCCAAATGGCTCCTTTTTCCCTGCTTCAATTTATCCTCCTAGCTATTTGAGAGATTGGATGCTTCAGGCATTCTGCCTTCTGTCTTGAACTCTGTATCTATAACACAGAGAGAACACAGGGCCTGTCCATCCTAGGAGCCACATGAGACCATGGAAGACCAGGAAAGACCATAGGGATGGTACATATGTTGCTTCAAAATTATTTTCAGTAATTGAAAACCTTAAAGTTATGCTATGTTAAGTTACCCAGGATAATAATAAGATGTTTGAGTCATTTATAAGTTAAAATACTAAAACATTTGTTATTAAATACAAGTTTAAGTTTATGTACTTCTTATTTTCATTTGATATAGAAAACTATACAGAGGGTGCTAAAACAAAAGTATACACATTTTAAGAAAGGAAAAAACTATTAAAATTATAGTACTCAATTCATACTGATTTTTATTTTTTTTATTTTTTTTTTTTTTTGAGACAGAGCCTCAAGCTGTCACTCTGGATAGAGTGCCGTGGCATCACAGCTCACAGCAACCTCCAATTCCTGGGCTCAAGTGAGTCTCCTGCCTCCGCCTCCCAAGTAGCTGGGAACACAGGCGC
>CAUYRH010172141.1:0-10720 GCA_963574655.1 Perodicticus potto | reverse complement strand
TCACCCTGGATAGAGTGCCATGGCATCACAGCTCACAGCAACCTCCAATTCCTGGGCTCAAGCGAGTCTCCTGCCTCCGCCTCCCAAGTAGCTGGGACTACAGGTGCCCGCCACAACTCCCGGCCATTTTTTGGTTGCTGCTGTCATTGTTGTTTGGCAAGTCCGGGCTGGATTCGAACCCGCCAGCTCAAGTGTACGTGGCTGGTGCCTTAGCCCGTTGAGCCACAGGCGCCGAGCCAAAAGGGAAACTTATTATGGCTACAACAGGCTACTTGATCAAGTCGCTTTTTATCTCTTCAGCTTTTACCACTTTCTCTAAGGTTCCTCATCTTACCCACCAGAACATAACGTCTAGAAAACAAAGCTTGTGCTCATCATTGTATCTTCATTGTTTAAAACCATTCCTGGCACGTAACGGATGCTCAATAAATACTAATTAGAAGGAATGTACAAATGAATGAATCTGTATGTACCAGAAAAGACCAGTCAGTAAAACATCAAAATGCTGCTAGAGAATACATGTATTTCTGGGTAATAAATAAAATTATTATGATTATATTTTTCTTTATGCATATCTTTATAGAATACTTTATAAAGCCAAAGTATAAAAGTATTTCTTAAATTCTGGGGCTAGGTTCCACATTGGAAAAACACTGCTTAAGTGCCCAATAATTATTGTTGATAATGAGTTAAAAAGGACTCTGGTGACAAAACTGTATTAGTAACATGACTGTACCTAGTAACATAACAGTACTGTGTTTGGCCACAAGAGGTCAGTACAGTAAGAAATACTTTTCCTCATAACTAAAGCTCATTATTTCTTTCTAAATTCGTACGATTAAACAGTAACTAAATTTCAGGAATGATACTAAATCAGTTTCATTTAAAAAGCTTCTTTCTTTCTTTTAGTTAATCTACACATCAACACTGTAAAATAATGTAAACAATACAGAAGAATATAAATATATAGAATATAGAATAAAAAGTCTTTTTTTTTTTTTTTTGAGACAGAGTCTCACTATGTTGTCTTGGTAGAGTGCCATGGTGTTACAGCTCACAGCAACCTCAAACTCTCGGGCTTAACCAATTCTCTTGCCTCAGCCTCCCAACTAGCTGGGAGTATAGGGCCCACCACAACACCTGGCTATTTTTTTGTTGCAGGCCCGGGCCATGTTCGAACACACCACCTCGGTGTATGTGGCCGGCACCCTAACCACTGAGCTATGGGCACCGAGCCTAAAAAGTTAGTCTTAATCCCTTTCCCCCAAATCTTAATGCCACACTCAAAAGAAACCACTATTAACAGTTTTGTGTGTATCCCTTTACTGACCTTTTTCTGGGTATCTATATGCATGTACAAGTTTGCATACAAACAGAAAAAGAATTTTTAAAAAATATATAAATTGCATTATGCTATACATTATGTATGTTACTCGCTCTGTCCACTTAATGTCTTGGAGATCTTTCTCCATCAGTAAAAATACATTTATCTCCTTTAAAAAGTTTGACTATAGGCAGCGCCTGTGGCTCAGTTGGTAGGGCGCCAGCCCCATAAATCGAGGGTGGTGGGTTCGAACCCGGCCCCAGCCAATTAAAATAGCAGTGACAACTGCAACCAAAAAAAAAAAAAAGTTTGACTATATTACAAAACATTTTAATGATGCCCTTATTAAGATGGGTTGTTTCCAAATTTTCACCATCTCAAACAATCCTTATACATACCTTCGTGCACTTTAATTTTTGTTAATGTCAAGCTATACTCTAAAATGATCATACTAGTTAATACTTCTACCAAGAGGGGAAGACAGTGCACATTCCCCACACTTTCATAAACACATGTTTTTTTGTTTTTTTAGAGACAGAGTCTCACCTTATCGCCCTCAGTAGAGTCCCGTAGCGTCACACAGCTCACAGCAACCTCCAACTCCTGGGCTTAGGCAATTCTCTTGCCTCAGCCTCCCGAGTAGCTAGGACTACAGGCGCCCACCGCAACGCCCAGCTATTTTTTGTTTTGCAGTTAGGCTGAGGCTGAGTTTGAACCCGCCACCTTCGGTATATGGGGCTGGCACCCTACTCACTAAGCCACAGGCGCCACCCCATAAACACTTGTTTTTAAAGTTAAAGTGAAAACGAAGTGCCTAGCATCATGAACCAACCAACCACTTAAAGGCTAGATTCTTAAAACATCCAACTAAAGTCAAAGCTGTGGTTCCAATAATTTAGTTAAAGACTATAGACAGCAACCAAAGCCCTTTCTGCAGTTATCTCTTTAATTGTTTTTATATTTATTTATTTAGACACAATCTCACTCTTGTCTGGGTAGAGTACCATAGAGTTAGCCTAGCTCACAGAAACCTCAAATGCTTGGCCTCAAGCAATTCTCCTGTCTCAGCCTTCGAATAGCTGGGACTACAGGTACCCACAAGGCTTGGCTAGTTTTTTCTATTTTTAGTAGAGATGGAATCTCACTCTTGCTCAGGCTGGTCTAGAACTCTTGAGCTCAAATGATCCACCTGCACTGGCCTCCCAGAGTGCTAGGATTACAGGCTGAGCCACAGTACCTGGCCCTGGCTAACTTTTCTATTTTAAGTAGAGATGGGGTTTCATTCTTGCTCAGGCTGGTCTTGAACTCCTGAGTTCAAGTAATCCTCTGTCCTTGGCCTCTAGAGTGCTAGGATTACAGGTGTAAGCTGCCATGCCTGGCCTAATTATCTCTTCTAAATATATCTAATTTAAGAAAATATCTTTATTTATTTTCATGCCCAAAGTTTATCTAAACATCAGGATTATATATCATTTATCAGAAGTCATGGTATATCAGTTTATAGAAGTGTGATTTTATGTCTCAATGCATTTATTGAAATTCTTTTTCCACTGACATGTAATAAGTATTTACATTTTTTTTTTTTTTTTTTTGAGACAGAGCCTCATGCTGTCACCCTGGATAGAGTGCCGCGGCATCACAGCTCACAGCAACCTCCAATTCCTGGGCTCGAGCGAGTCTCCTGCCTCCGCCTCCCAAGTAGCTGGAACTACAGGCACCCCCACAACACCCGGCTATTTTTTGGTTGCAGCCGTCATCGTTGTTTGGCGGGCCCAGGCTGGATTTGAACCCGCCAGCTCAGGTGTACATGGCTGGCACCTTAGCCCGTTGAGCCACAGGAGCCAAGCCAAAGTATTTAAATTTTTTAACAGGAAAGTTTCAGAAAGGCATTAACAAGATTATTTCCTAACTTCCATTCTGATAAGAATGGCAAGGTGTATAGGTGGCGCCTATGGCTCAGTGAGTAAGGCACTGGTCCCATACACTGAGGGTGGTAGGTTCGAACCCGGATCCGGCCAAACCACAACAAAAAATAGCCAGGTGTTGTGGTGGGCGCCTGTAGTCCCAGCTGCTCAGGAAGCTGAGGCAAGAGAATTGCTTAAGCCCAAGAGCTGAAGGTTGCTGTCGCCTATGGAGGGCGACAAAGTGAGACTCTGTCTCTAAAAAAAGAATGGTAAGGTATAGGCAGGCACAGTGACTCACTTCGGTAATCCTAGCACTTTGAGAGGCTGAGGAAGAAGGACCCCTTTGAGTTCAGGAGTGTGAGACTGACCTGAGCAATATAGTGAGCTCAACCTTATGAAAAAACAAAAAAAAAGAATAGGTCTAAACCTTCAAAAATCATTTTATTTTGATGTCTCAGATATAAGGGAGTGGATACTATGTTAGATTAGTTGGATTAGTGGCTTATTTTGGAAATGCCTTTACCATTTGGTATATCTTCAGCCCTGCTGTTTTATTCATTACTTTATCCCCAATGTGGAGAAGTGTCTGGAGATAACTCAATTAGTATCTGATCGCAAATGAATAAACGAACAAATCCCCTAGCCTTAACACAATGCCTGGTGTATAAAAGGCTCTCACTTAAATATCTGTCAAACATTATCATGGATCCTCAAACGTTCTAAAAGTTATAATAATTTTAAATTTTTGACATATTACATTTTGCTGACAAACTTGTATAATGCTACTTTTTTCCATTTTAATAACTTTCACACACATGCATTCTGTAGTTTCTTCAGATATTGTCTTAATTAGGGCTTTCTTCTAATGATGCACATGAGATACTTGGTGGTAATCTACAGAACAGCTGCAAACAAATCCTAATTCTTTAAATGCAATAGATGTACCTAGTTCGTTTTCACATCCTACTTTTGAATAGTTTATCAAAATGTAAATTATCTCTATGACTCAAATCATAAAACATGATTTCTGAATTAATTTTATATTAATGACTCACATAAAATATAACACTACTATGACTAAAATAACCTCTGAAGGATACTAAATTATCCTTAAAATTATTAAAAATATAGTATTGATAATAAATCAATTTTCACAATGAGGAAAATTTTGAAATTTCACTGACTGACTTTTTTTTTTTTAAACAGAGCCTCAAACTGTCTACCCCGAGTAGAATGCCGTGGCAGCACAGCTCACAGCAACCTCAAACTCTTGGGCTTAAGTGATTCTCTTGCCTCAGCCTCTCAAGTAGCTGGGACTACAGGCACCCGCCACAACGCCTGGCTATTTTTTGCTTGTAGTTATCATTGTTGTTTGGCAGCCCAGGCTGGGTTCGAACCTGCCAGCTCTGGGGTATGTGGCTGGTGCCCCAGCTGCTGAGCTACAGGCACTAAGCCTTCAAAAACTCTTTTAACTGATACAACTCATCTATAAGCTTAAAGTGGTTAAGCCATTTACATCTTGTTCTGTTTTCTTTTCTTTAACAAACTTTAACAAAGCAAAGGGGAAAAAATAATTTAATTTACCTTTATAGATGAAGCAGCATAGAGCATATCTTCCAGGGTGAAATGGCAACACTGGTTTAAGTATTCTTGGCAAAATTCTTGAATCAGCTGAAGATTATATAGGCTATCAGCCAAGGACATAGTTTCTTTCAAACAAATATCTTCAAACAGGAAAAGAGTAAGGTGATGACTTCGGGTTAATTTGACAACAAACATTTCATATCCCTTTTGTAACTAGTGACTTAGTACAAATACACAATGATGTGGAATCTATTTAACAGACACACATTTATAAATATTGTGGTCATTACACAGAAAGACTTAGAAACCAAGGACTATACTTTTCTCATTACCTTCCTCAAAATTGCACATAAATACTATTTTTTAAAAAAACTTGATTATTTAATCTTAAATATTTGTAACCATCTATCCATAGTTCAGAAATAATACACTGGAACACTTACCCTCTAATCTAACAACACCAGGACAGTAAAAATGAATAAGAGCAGCTAACGCACAGCCGTCGGTACCATCCTTCAACAAATTCTCTACCAATGGAATGCAAGGTAATTGCTTAAACAATGTTTGCTCTTTCCTATATCGAGCCTACAAAATAAAATAAGAGATGAAAATAAGTAAATACTACAGGAACATACAGGAAAAATTTAGTATTGCAGATTCTAAGGTATCAGTAATAAAATAAATCAAGAGAAATGTGAACTACTCACCAATACCTTTCTTTCCTAAATAATGCTAGGCATTCTCGAAATTAAATATACAGCAACAATACTATAGTTTTGAAGCTAAATATTTGATATATTGCTAATTTACATAAAATGATATTTAACTTCAACAGGTAAATATAAAAGCATCACAAAACAGATTTTGAACACTTTGTAAATCGTTAGTTCTACTAAGGATTGGAGATAGTAAAATTCATTTACTTTAATGCTAGACTTAATTTAGACTAAAAGTTCTCATAGAAATAGACTGAAAGTTATATGAGAAGGGCAAGAGTACTATTTGAGCAGAAGGAATTATAAGAATTATCAAAATCAGCAGCATATAGAAGAACATATTATTAAAGGAAATTTGGAGATTAAAAACTGGAATGATATCACCAAAGACTTTCTGGCTTATTCTATGAATGCTGAAACAACACAAATAGTATTAACAACTCTAAAACTGAAAAAAAAAAAAAAACCCTCCTAATTCAGGTTTCATTAACCAATAATACAGCAAGTATAAGAATTCCTGCTCCTACTCAGAAAAACAGAAGAAACTTTTGTTTTCTAAAGACTACTGGGTGTGCCTGGATGCAAATTTTTAACACAGGTATCTAAAAACAAGACATGCTGTGAAAGTGGCTAAGAGAACAAGCTCCTGGGTCAGATTACCTGGGTTCAGATCCTGGTTCTGCCACTTACTAGCTTTGGGATCTTGGACAAGTTACTTAAACTCCCATTGCTCATTTTCCCCATCCATAAAATGGGGATACTAATAGTATCTACTTCATAGAACCAGCAGAGGACTACAGATGACGACAGACACAGAGTGCTATGTACACTGCGGGGACATAACAAGCAACCAATAAAGGTTAGCTGTTACCGACTATTAGCTCTCCTAAAGCTAGGAAAAATAGTGCTGAAGATTTAGTGAGGCACACTGAAGTATTTTATTAGCAAAATGTATGGAAACATAGGTTACTTATATTTAAATTTTTTCTTAAAAAGGCAATCAAAACATTTTTTTCTTCTAATTCCATCTAAACTGGTCATCTCTACATTTTGTAATTAATACATAATTATAAGATAAAATGCTTTTAAAAATAGAATAACAGAATTAAAGAGAAAATTTAACATTTGGTGGTTAAGATTTTTTTTAAAGTAATACGCTTCGGTAAAACATATGCATTAATGAACATAGAGATGTTCATTCCTACTTCTCTGACACTGGCTATGCAAGGATAAGATTACTGGAACGTGTTTTCCTCTTAAAGTTTATTGGAGGAGCTTGTTCTTACTCTTTAGTTCAGGCTAAAATATGTATTTACTGGTCTGTTCCTAACTCAGAGGGTAATTACATTCAGAAAAAAATTACTTACATGTACTATATAGATTCTTTAATTGAGTACTGATTTTTACATAAGCTTTAGAAAACTTTCTCACTGCTGATACAAGATACTTTAAAAATCAAGCATGGGAAGGGAAGGGTGGGGAGGGGAAGAGAGATAGTCCAAAGACATCAGTTTTATCTTGTAGCCTTATTCTACCTTTCTCATATTTAGTAAGTAATGTTCCAGATCCTTACACCCTTTTCTTTGGTCATTTATAATCAAAATAGTCTGCTTCTTGGACATCCTCTAAATTGGGTCAGAATCAGTCCAAATTTCCCAGATCTTCTGTGGGACCAGTTTATGGACAGTCTAAAATCTGAATTAGACTGAGCCAAGGTCATGTAACAAAGAACTGAGTTGTCTTATCTGTTGTATTCCCCTCTGCCAACCAGCACTTCTGGACAAGAGTGAGCACGCATGCATGCCACACACACACAGCTTTATGCAGCATTAACAGTAAAAGTCTATGGTTTAGACTAGACAATTGGAAAATTATAAATGGCATGCCGAAACATTTCCTGAACATTATATCCTAGATTTAATCCTGAGAGATCAAACTTTCAAGTCAAATCAGAATTTGATACAGCTTAGGTCCAATACTAGTAAGGACACAAAGACTCTTTTGCTTTTTTAATTACATAAAAAGTGAAGTGTCCTCTACGATTCAAGCTAAAAAGAAAATGATTCTTTTTTTCAAAAGATGATTTAAAAATGCAAATAATATACATGAGCAATTCAAATTCACTTTTACTAAAATTATTAAAATTAATGAGAATCTACATCCATAAGGGTTTTTTTTTTTTTTAACTATTTACTAATGACAAGATTAGCCAAAAGATGTTTACCCCTTTAAATTACTTCAAAAACTTCTAATCCAAACTTTGGCTACATCTTTTATCTGTCCATTTTACTTTAAAACCCAATCTCTATTCAGGAGCTAACAGAATTATATGAAATGACTATACCAGCATGACACGAACAATACCATTCTACAGTTACAGTTCTGGAAAGCAAATTGAAGTAGCTGGACAAACTTACTGGAACCAGTTTCCAAAACCATTTGGAAGGAGACTTCAGAGGAAGCAGCAGGGAAAAAAGGGGAAAGCAAAAGGTAAAGGGAAAATTATCTTCAGTTAGCAAATTATAGTAAAGCTCCTGATAGTAGAGTTCCAAGTTTACAGTTCTCACATTTTTTAATGCTAATTAATTCTTTAGTTAAAATATATAGGATCTAATGATAAAGACCACCACCTTCTTCACTCTCTCCTCTCCCCATATAAAAAAATTCACCTTAGGATACCTAGGATGTAGTCTGGCAGCAAAGAACTTATTTCTGAGTTCCAGAATCATAAATCAGATTAAAAAATAAATTATGTCATTAAAGGGAACGAAAAAAGTTTCTAGGCCAAATTTGTAGATTTAGTCTACTAATGTCTATGAATTATGTTTACAAATTCATGTGAAAAATAAGATTACTTAGAAAAATGCAATCAAAAAAGGTACTGGTTTTTTTTTTTTTTTGCAGTTTTTCGCTAGGGCCAGGCTTGAATCTGCCACCTTTGGTACATGGGGCCAGCGCCCCACTCCTTAAGCCACAGGCACCACCCTAAAAAAGGTATTTTTAAGAACTTTAAAAATCAGAAGAACGTCATCTGAAGAATCAGAAAAATACCCGGTCCCTACATATGAATAACATTTCCAATGAATTTTTCTTATAGCATCAGGAAGATTAACTCTAATCATTTTGCTGTATGCATTTTAATCTTCTATTTAACTGGAAATTTTTGACAATTGCAGTTACAACAGCCATAAAAAGTTAAAGAGCAGGAAATCCACTGAAAATGTGTCAGGGTTCCTAATTTATCAGAAATTTTAAAAAACATGGATTTTTTGTTTGTTTTCTAGACTAAAAGAACCCATTGCTTAGAACAATGCTTTTCAACTGGTATGCCATGACAAGATCTTAGGTGTGCCAAAAAAAAAATTTTTTTTGTGGGGGAGATAGAGTCTCACTTTGTTGCCCTTGGTTGAATGCCATGGTGTCACAGTTCACAGCAACTTCAAACTCCTGGGTTTAAGCGATTCTCTTGCCTCAGCCTCCCAAGTAGCTGGAACTACAGGTGCCTGCCAAAATGCCTGGCTATTTTTAGAGATGAGGTCTCTCTCTGGCTCAGGCTGGTCTCGAACCTACAAGCTCAGGCAATCCACCTGCCTTGGCCTCCCAGAATGCTAGGATTACAGGCGCCAGCAGCCATAAAAAATTTTAAAGATCATTAATGAAATTTTTATTTTTATTTTTATCTTATTTTGTTTTTTATTTTTAGAGACAAGAGTCTCATTTTGTTGCCCTAGGTAGAGTGCCATATCGTCACAGCTCACAGCAACCTCCAGCTCCTGGGCTTAGGCGATTCTCTTGCCTCAGCCTCCGGAGTAGCTGGGACGACAGGTGCCCACCACAACACCTGGCTATTTTTTGTTACAGTTTGACCAGGGCCAAGTTCAAACCCACCACCCTCGGTATATGGGGCTGGCGCCCCACTCACTGAGCCACAGGCACCACCCTTTTTTTTTTTTGAGACAGAGTCTCACTATGCCCTTGGTAGAGTGCAATGGAGTCACAGCTCACAGCTAACTCAAACTCTTGGGCCTAAGTAATTCTCTTGCCTCAGCCTCCCAAGTAGCTGGGACTACAGGCGCCCACCACAACGCCTGGCTTTTGTTGTTGTTGTTGTTGTTGTACTTGTCATTGTTGTCTGACAGGCCCGGACTGGGTTTGAACCTGCCAGCCCCCGTGAATGTAGCCAGCACCCTAACTGCTGAGCTACAGGCACTGAGACAATTAAATTATTTTTCTTTTTTCTTTCTTTTCTTTTTGTAGAGACAGAGTCTCACTTTATCGCCCTTGGTAGATGCCGTGGTGTCACAGAGCTCACAGCAACGTCCAAACTCCTGGGCTTAGGCGATTCTCTAGCCTCTGCTTCCCGAGTAGCTGGGACCCCAGGTGCCCGCCACAACGCCCGGCTATTCAATTAAATTATTTTTAAAAGACGTTCAAAGCACAGTAAGTATACTCTTTTTTTTTTTTTTAACTCTTTTTTGTTGTTGTTGTTGTTGGCCGGGGCTGGGTTTGAACCCGCCACCTCCAGCATATGGGGCTGGAACCCTACTCCTTTGAGCCACAGGCGCCGCCTCTCTCTCTCTTTTTTTTTTTGATCAACATAATTTAAGTGTGCCGTGGAAATTTAACTATGGGTTCATAAAAAAGGCTAAAAAACACTGGCATAGAAATTAGTGATAAAATGAAATTATTGTGGGTTATTCCTAATAGCAGATATGGCTCAAGTTACTCCATATTTCTTATAAAACATTCAATAATAGGATTTTTTTTACTAATTCAGACTATTTGGCCTTCCTCCTACCCCTCCACTAATCTGAATTGGTAATGACAATACTATTAGAAGAAAAAGGAAAACCACTTAAATTAGCTATTTAAAGGAAATATGACTTAAAAATAATTACTAAAAGAACAAATAATACACTATGCATTCTTATATACTCATGCTTCAAAAGTTCAAATATATAGCACAAATTCCTTGCTGAAGAAAAAGTGTATTTCTGAATGATTAGCAACTGTCCCCTACTTTTGGTTTTCAGGAAGGAACTGGGCAAACTGTAACCCCTAATGCTATTTCAGGATGTAAATAATTATGAGAACAAAGGTTTTTTTTTTTTTTTTTTTTTTTTTTTTTTGTACTAGCCTTTAGGGGGACCCCGGGGTTGGTTTGTGGTGGATCACAGCTGATTGCCACCGCC
>CAUYRH010172139.1:0-10079 GCA_963574655.1 Perodicticus potto | reverse complement strand
CTTCCTTCCAAATGGTTCTATTAGTTTGCAGTCCCACCAGCAGTGTAAGAGTGTTCCCTTCTCTCACATCCACACCAGCTTTGGGACTCTGTGATCGGGGCTAAGTGATATCTCAGGGTCCGTTTTGATTTGCATTTCTCTGATGATTAGGGATGATGAGCATGTTTTTATATGTTACCCATCCATCTGTCTTCCTTAGAGAAGGTTCTCTCCTAGCTATTTATGGCATTGTTAGCTTTTGTTGTTGTTGTTGGTGGTGGTGGTGGTTAATTTGAGTTCTCTGTAGATCCTAGTTATCAAGCTTTTGTCTGATTTGTAATATGAAAATATCTTTTCCCATTCTGAAGTTTGTCTATTTGCTTTTTTTGTTGTCTCCTTAGATGTACAGAAGCTTTTCAGTTTAATTAAGTCCCATTTATTTATTGTTTGTTGTTGCAATTGCCACAGACATCTTCTCCATAAAATCTTCCACCCTGCCAATATTTTCAAGTGTTTTTCCCACACTTCCTTTGAGGATTTTCATTGTTTCATACCTTAGATTTAAATCTTTTATCCATCTTGAATCAATTTTTGTGAGTGGTGCAAGGTGCAGGACCAGTTTCAGTCCTTCCCCCAGCACCATTTATTGAATAGGGATTGCTTTCCCCAGTGTATATTCCTGTTTGGTTTATCAAAGATCAGGTGGCTGTAAGAGGTTAGTTTCATCTCCTGGTTTTCTATTTGGTTTAAAATGTCTATGTCTCTATTTTTGTGCCAATGCCATGCTGTTTTGATCACTATGGCCTTGCAGTACAGCCTAAAGTCTGATAGGCTGATGCACCTAGCTCTGGTTTTATTACTAAGAATTGTCTTGGCTATATGGGATTTTTCTGATTCCATACGAAATGCAGAATTATTTTTTCCAAATCTTGAAAGTATGATGTTGGTATTTTAATGGGGATTGCACTGAACCTGTAGATTGCTCATTAACATTGTTATAATGTCTATATAACACAATCTACATATCACAAATAGATATAAAGAGGCTCTAACTTTTAAAAGAAAAAGATTGAGATTAATGAAATGATAAGCTGCATGGCATCAACATGTATTAAAGGTGCTTATCATCTGATTTGCAGGTGTTTGAAAGTGTTACCTATTTTTTCAATGCCCTCTTCAGATACTTTTTAGTATGTATTAGGAGTATTGGATAACTATGCATTGGCTAGCATCTTGCTCGACTGAGTTGACTTCCCCATAACTGAAGTCTTAATTTTTGTCCCAGTGACTATTTTTTATCATAGTATTGTGTATCAATTGTTTGAGGAAATTTTTTTGTTTATATTCTTCATGTCACAAAAATTCTGCAATGCTAACTTTATAAGCATGTTTAATGTTATACCAAAAGCTATGAAATCTTTTAAGCCAAAGTATTTTTATCCTCCATTATAAATCCACATTTTGTTATAATTCTAAATAATAACCATACATGGAAAAGAATTATGTTTACTCCGAAAGTATAAATCTTCAACAAATTGTTCAAAGATAATTGGGTAAACACATGAAAAAGAAGGAAATGGGACTCTTACCTCACTCCATATACATAAATTAATCCAGAAAGAAAAAAATGAACTAAATAATAGAACTAAAAGCAAACATAAAAATAAATCATTATGATATTAGATTTTGAAATTGAGTCTTGGAGTTGCCACCAAAAGTACAAGTGATAAAATGAAAAATGTAAAAGATGAATATGACTTTTTAAAAAATGTGTATCTCTAATAGTATTTCCGACAGTGCTAAGAGGCAATGTACAGGATGGGAAAAATACATGCAAGAATACATTTAATGAAGATCTGGTAATAATGAACAGAAAGAAGTCTTATACTATGTATCTAAATAATAAAATAAAAATACTAATTTAAAAATGAGTAAAGGACTTGAATATACATTTCTCCAAAGCACATATACAAATCACTTAAGATGTTCAACATCATTGGTTATTGAAGAAATGCCAATCAAAATTATAACAGCATAGAGAGGTGCCTGTGACTCAAAGGAGTAGGGTGCCAGCCCCATATCCCGGAGGTGGCGTTTTCAAACCCAGCCCTAGCCAAAAAAATAATAAAAAAAAATTATAACAGCATACCACTCCCAATTCACTAAAATTGTAGGAAAAAAAAGAAAATAACGAGTCTTGGAGAGGTTGTTCCCACATTACTGGTGGGAATGTAAAATGGTGCAGTCATTTAGGGGAAATGATTTTTCCCCAAAATGTTAAAAAAAAAAAAAAGTTCATCATATGACTCATCGATTCTACTCCTAGGCTTAATGTGTACCCTAAAGAAAAGAAAATAGTCACTGGAACAGATTTCCATTCATGAATTTCACAGCAGCACTATGCATTCCAATCAAAAGGTGGAAACAATCGAAGTGTTCATCAACAGGCAAATTAGTAAGCCAATCATGGCGTGTACATGCAATAGAATAGTATTCATCCAAAACATTAATAAAGTATTGAGACATACGGCAACTTTAATGAACCTCAAAACATTGTGTGAACAGAACAAAGCCAGAAGCAAAAGGTCCCCTATGGTATGATTCCTTTTGTCTGAAACATCCAGATCAGGCAAATCTCTACAGGCAAAAATCATATGAGTCATTATTAGGGATGAGGAAGAGGAAAAGGAGTGATTGCTTAATGGGCGGGGAGGTGGTAAAAACCTTAGGAGCTAAACCGAGTCAGTGGTTGGGAACCATTGTGAGTGCACAAGATGCCTCTGGATGGTTTACCTTCAAAGGGCGGACCTGTATCATTCCTACCTCAGTGAAAGGAAGTTACAACTTTAAAGAATATTTCTAAATTGTCTCTTAGGTTGTAATTTTTGAAAAAAAAATCATCTCTCAATTATAAATCTTAACTACCCGATTGAGCAGTAACAGCCAATTTTCCAAGGAATTGATGATATAATGAGAAATGTAATGAATGACTTAAATATTGAGTACTACTTTGATTGGCGTCAGGTACCAGCCCCAACAATGCCATGGTCCTCCCAGTGGCTTGGTGGAAATGGGAAGAAGAAGGAAAATGAAAAAAACAAGAGACAAAGAGAAAGTTTAAGAAGTGGCTGGGCCAGCAGGCTGCAGGCTCTTCGTTCATGAGGCTCAACACAGCAGCAACCTCCTCCCCCAGGCTGGCTCCGTTTTTAATTCCAACACATTGTTTTCATCATAAATCTCATGAGGGGAAGGCGGACGATTCTTCCTATGCTTACTTTTATCTAACTAATTATCTAATGAACTCCATTAATTGGATGAATTTACTTTTTACTTTTATTTGCCCTAAGGTATTTATGACCTTTAACACAAAAGGAACATGGAACCATGAAAACAGTCGGAGAGCAGGACGTCAGAGGAGCCCCCTTGGGCCAGCACACGAACCACAGGAGTGACAATGAATCCTCAAGAAGCTGGTAGCTCAGAGAGACAGACGCTGCTGGTCATACCCAGGTGACAGAGGAAAAGAGATGTTTTATCTCCTCACCTGCTCCGGAGCAAATCCTGCCGTCTTTAACAAAGTTTAAACATTCTGGGTATCTAACTTTACAACTGCATAACCTCTCTCAGAGTGAGGGGTCCCACCCGTCTGGAGGAGTCTCTGCTTAGAGACCTGCTGGCCGCTTAGAGACCTGCTGGCCACTTAGAGACCTGCTGGCCCCAGAGTCTCAGCCAGGGAGGGGTGAAGTTTCAGGCAGAGCTTCTGGACTTTTAAAGGCCCCAAGCCCCCAGCAACCTGTGTTGTCCTGGGTTCAGGGGTTCTCCCACCCATTTCTCTCCTGCTCCTGTTTTCCTTAATCTATTCTCTGCGATGATATTCTTAATTCAATGCCTAACCTGCTTGTAGTTAATACTTGAATATTGGTTTTAAGCTTATTAAAACCAGCAATGCAAGCTCATCAAGATACGACTCTTCCCTTAAGAACGCCCACACACACCTGCAGATTGGGAGTCAGCAGCTTTTCAATATCTCACTTTGTAACTATGTGCAAAATGTTTACCTCTGTATTGAACATCAGACTCTATTCAGTTTAAAGGCATCATCTGAAATCTCTCCTCTTCCTACTGATGACGCTAACATGAAAATAAGTGTTGGTGTGGGGGGAATGCTGTCCTCGTCACTGTATTACTGAGTGTCAGTGAACAGTGTGACCTGGGCTAACCACTAAGACTTCGGTCGCAGGTGAGAAACAACGCAAAAAAGCAAGAAGTTACACAACGAGAAAATGGTGGCCTCTTCCTTATCTGGGCGATTTTCTACCAGGACAGATACTGTTCTCCATGCCAGTTTAGAAATTGTCGCTATGACAACGCTTAGGAATTAGAAAGCATTTCATTATATTTCTGAGATACAGTTCTTAAAAATTTAAATGAATACATTTTGGGAGCAGTTTCTAGTCCATAGTAAGAATTTCTTCAGTCATGAAATGAAAGGGCGGGTATGAGATGGGAGGGTATTGTCCCTTGCAAAACCTCATTGCTTTGACTGACTTGGTGCTTATGGAACCTGTGGTGTAACCAAGTTTTCTCCTTTCTCCAACTTTATTCCTCATCCTGCCTGCATCTTCACAACCTTCATTCCTGATACAAATCGCCAATTGTCACTTAAGTCTCTGCTGGGTACCATTGCTGTGCACACTGGCAGCTCTTCTCTAATGTTCTTTTTTTATTTAATTTTATTTTTTTTCCTCTAATGTTCTATGAAAACAATAAGATATATTTCTCTCTAGCTCTCTCTCTCTCCCTCTCCCCTCCCTCTCTTTCTCTCTCTCTCCCATTATATTCTTTTTCCACTGTGGCATACAATGGTCTTGGGGGCTTCGATGACTTAAAGAGATTTTATTGCAATAATTTTACACTTTTAACAACAAAATTCTACCTAACCACTTATTGTCTCTTGTTTTGACATAAGACTTAGGGGTTGAGGTTGGAGAAGAAGTCCTAATGACAAATATAGTATTGAATTACAAGTTTCCATCTTGTGAAACTCTAAGTCTTTGTTTCGAACATAATTGTTAATTGATACTGTTCTTAATATCTACTCCTAATAAGTGGTTCTAAGTCCCCCTTATCAACAGAGTTCTCAGGGGCAAATCTGCCATTTCAACAATGACAGGACATAGGACCAAGTTTCCCTCAACCCACCCAAACTCACCACAGAAATAAATATAACACTTGAGCAGGGACTTGTGTAATTTTCCAGTGGTTTCCAGTACATCTGTACCTTTGAAAATGTTCACAAAATAATGTCTTAGAAATGGGGATCACTTATCAGATCCCATCAATTATTTTTGTCATGAGTGATTAGGACTGTTAGAGAACCTTGGTAACAAAAGGAATATAAAAGAAAGAAAATAAAACAAAAGTATTGACTGGCGACATGTGTTATGAGAAAAAGGTCTGAGCTCTTGTACAATGTATAAAAGGCAACTAAAAAGACGGAAGAAGTAGCCACAAAGTACAGCGATATTTTTTAGGTCACCCCACCCACTTTAAAGAGCATGAGTTTGTATCTTATGAGAATTCAAAAACATCCCTTAGCTCAACCTGATGGCAAACTGTTTTCTATTCTTGTATGACATCTTAGGCAGTCCAAATTTTCAGCATGAATAGAAATTATTATTGTAAAGTTGATATTTTATCAGATCATCTATCTCAAAAGCTCCTTAAAACTATTATTTGTACTATTGTCGGCATCCCAACGTTCAAGCTCTAATATAAAAACTTGGACTACTGCAGCAGTGATTTTGATTATCCTTGTTATTCATTGTCCAGTTTGGTTTTTAGTAAGAATACAAAATTGTCAATCAGCTGAAATCCATATTGCCTATGTTCTTTGAAGTAACATGTAGCCAGGGGATTTAGTTCAGAGCAATGATATAAGATGAAGTGATGTGTGTAATTTTCCGCTTGTGTCTTTAAAAAGAAAGAGGCATTTTCCAGATGCTGAAATTCAGCAACCAATAAATAACAAATAAACAAACAAAAAAAAACTTGTATTTTTCCCTAATGCATTGGAGATTTCATATCTTCCCAGTGGTGTTTACACTTTGTTCATATGAAGCATAATTTAAATAATCTTCTTTCTTTGTTACAACAGTCAATCCTGTATTATTCTAACTAATACAAGAAACTATATAGGTGGCTCCTGTGGCTCAAAGGAGTAGGGCACTGGCCCCCTGTGCCAGAGGTGGTGGGTTCAAACCCAGCCCTGGCCATAAAAAAAAAAAAAGAGAAAAGAAAAAAAACTATAAAGAAACTATAAAGAGGTAAGTATCATTTGGGGACTTTTGAAAAATTAGTATCTGGATTTTTTGACCTTTTTAAAAATTTTTAATTATGGGTATAAAACAGTTATATATCTTTATTGGGTACATGTGATGTTTTGATATAGGTATACAATATTGCTTAATCAATCAAATCAGGATAATTGAGGAAATTTGTCACCTCAGGAATTTATCATTATTTTATGTAGCAAGTTATATTTTGATGATTTTTTTTATTAAATCATAGCTGTGTACATTAATGCAATTATGGGGTACAATGTGCTGGTTTTATATACAATTTGAAATACTTTCATCAAACTGATTTACATAGCCTTCATATTTTTGAGTTAGGAAGATTCCAATTCCACTTTTTTTTGTTGTTATTTTACAATATTTTCTAACTTATTGTCGATGACAGTCACTTTATTGTGATGTTTTATATTGTTCATTCTATCTGAGTTATCTTTAGCAAGATGAGAAATATAAGCAAAACTCTTGACTAAATTACATGGCAACCTGGAGAGGCACGGTCGTTATGGGAAGGAAAACTGTGTGTATGGTTATGCCTGTTTCATTATAGCACAAGCATTGAATGGCGTTTTCAATATGTGTCATTTTTAGACTCTTCTAAATACTACACTTCCAGTCTATAACTGGGTTTAAGTGGATAGAAGTGGCTGACTCAGCCTGTGTGAGGGTTGATCTCAGGAAAAGGGAACAGCTTATTTCAGGAAGTCTCTGGGAAGAGGATAGAAATGATTTAAGTGAGAAAATGATTCCATGATGTGTATCTGACACGGGCTCATTAGGGTGACCTGAACATCAATGGGAAGGTAAATATCACATAATAATTTCACGAAAGACATCCATTGAATGGAGAGAAAAGTTCAAAACAAGTACAGCCAATTCCAATTCACATTTGTTGTGCACCTAGACTTTACTATTAAGAAAAGCAGAATTTACAAAAGTAACTACACCACATGATACAAACATCTTTTTCTGTGTTTCTTGATATGTGGTTTATACAGAAACAATTTTTCAAGAAGGCATTGGGTTGCGTTTTGTCTGATACGTTGTTCTTTTATGAACACTTCAATGCTCATCAACCTCCATGTGAAATTAGCCTCCAGATCCATTCTTACTAAAGGATTAAATAATATACATTCTGTAATCCTACCTGTGAAATAATCACAGGTTTTTAAAACCATTTCAACCATTTTCTGTACAACCTGTCTAAAAGATATAATTTTTTTTCTCTTGAAGTCAAAATTTTACAATTTTTCTGATCTTGAAAAGATAATTATAGATAACATTCATTAAGGACAAGGCAATATCCTACACATTTTTTTTTGACAGATTTAACCTTTCAACAGCCCACTAAAATAGTTATTTTTAATTTCCATTTAAAAGGAGAAAATGAGGACATTAGGTTTAGTTAACTTACTCAATACAAGTTTTGCTCAATTATTTAACTTCCCTATATCAAATCTGATTATAATTGCAATCACATTAAGGGCATACTTTAATTTTGAGAATATTTACATTTTAGGAAGTTAGGTCTTCCCTTCCAAGAGTAAAGTTCATCTTTTAATTTTTTTTCTTGTTCTTTGTTCTTTAATACATTTTTCTTTTTTTTTTTAATGTAAGGCCATGGTTTATGAGATTTTTCTAAGTATTTGATTGTTTTAAGTATTTATTTAATTTATAGATATATAAAAATGTCAAATTTTATGGTGAAAAGACCTGCAATACTAATTTTTATGTCATAAATATTGAGGTTGAGGTTTAAAATCATTCCTTTACAATGAACCATTAGATAAAACCCATTTACTATCGTAGAGTTTATTTACTTATTGCAGTTTTTAGCCGGAGCGGGGTTTGAACCCACCACCTCTGGTATATGGGGCTGGCGCCCTACTCCTTGAGCCACAGGCACCACCCTACTATCATAGAGTTTAAACTTGAGCCTAGGAGTTTAGTGTTTGCTTTACAGCCAAATTGGAAGTGCAAAATGTTGGTTCTTCCATTATCTTAAACAGGTTGCTCCAGTTTCCCCATTTAATTGTGAGGTTATGACTTAGTTTATATAAAGGACTGTAGTCAGCATTGCTCAATTACAATTATGATGGTTAACTACAGCTCAGTTCAAAATACTTAGAAAAGGGTTTGTGTATCCTGTCAAACTCACAATTTTGAAATCCAGAAGTCTTTTTTAATTTACTTTATGATGTATTCACTATGAAATGCTGTACTAAAATTTTGTTATTTCTGCTTATGCCTATGTGATAGCTTAAATAAAAGTTATAATTTTATAATTAAAAACTGTCATTAAAATGAATGGGTTGAATATTCTATTACTGGTGCTTTTGTAATGTTTGTGATTTCTTTTTTGTATTTTGAAATATTACAAGGGTATGAATGTTTAGTTACATGAATGGATTTTATAAAACTTGAGTCACGTCTCTAAGGGTGTCATCAAACAAACAGTGTTCATTTACACGTTACGTAGATTTTCAGCCATCTCCCCACCTCTTTCTTCAGTTTGATTTCTGCTGAGTTTTACTTAGCTCTGAGAACACATATGCTCATCAGTTAGCACCCACTGAACAGTGAATACCTGTGGTATTTGTTTTTCCATTCTTTAGATAATTTCCTTGCATTAATGGTCTTCAGTCCCATCCAAATTGCTGCAAAAGGCATTAATTTATCATGCATTTCTTCTTTGTGGCTGGGTAGTACTTCGCAATGTACGTACCACGTTTCGTTAACCTACTTAGGAGCTGATGGACCCTTGAACTGATTCCCTATCTTGGCAGTTGTCAACTGTGCAGCAAGACACATTGAACTTCAGGGGTAATTTTGATGAAATGACTTATTTTCCTCCTGTTAGATACCCAGGAGTATGATTGCTGCGATGATTGATAGGTCTACTTTTAGTTATTTGAGGACTTTCCATATCGTTTCCATTAAGGGTTGTACTAATGTACAGTTCCACCAATAGTACGTACGGGCACTTACCTCCTTGAATCTATTGCTTTTAGGCATTTTAATGAAAGCCATTCTAGGGAAAGGTGATCTGCCATTGTGAATTTCATTGTTATTTTCCTTACGATCAGTGATGTTGAACATTTTTTCATATGTCCGTTGGCCAATGTCTATTTCCCTTTTAAAACCCTTTGTTCATGTCTATTGCCATATAGCATTACAGGGAAACATACATTCTGGTTACATAATTTGCATTTGCTCGTTTAAAGTTGATGTTATAAGGGTGCCCTTCACCTAGAATACGTACATTGCACCTGTTAGGTGTCAGTTCCCCTCCCCCTCCTCCCCCTTCCCCTTTATTATATTTCCGTGACATTGGGCTTCCATCTCTGTACACAAGCATTAGTCCAATTTAGTACTAAGCATGTGTAGTGTTTGCTCTTTTCATTCTTCACTTAGAAGAATGGTCTTCAGTTCCCACCAGGTTGTTAGAAAAGATACTAGATCCCCATTTTTTATGGCTCAGTAGTACTCCATGTTGTACATAGCCACATTTTATTAGCCATTCATGTTCTGAAGGGTGCGGTTTACAGTTGCAAAACTATCATCACTTTTTTGGTGTGGTTTACAGTTGCAAAACTATCATCACTTTTTTTTAATAATTTTATTAAATCATAATTGTGTACATTGGTGCAATCATAGGGCAGAATGTGCTTCATATACAATCAAAAACATTTTGATCGTACTGTGAGAGATAGCCCTCATAGCATTTTCTTAATCACTATATAAACA
>CAUYRH010172130.1:0-14262 GCA_963574655.1 Perodicticus potto | reverse complement strand
CCCTTCTAAGATGCACCATAAGTGTGATCCCATCATTTACCCTCTCTCCACCCAGCCTCTCCCCTCCCTGCCGCTCCCTTTCCCCATATGCTTGTGCTATAATTGGGTTACAGCCTTCGTGTGAAAGCTATAAATTAGCTTCATAGTAGGGCTGAGTACATTGGATACTTTTCCTTCCATTCTTGAGATTCTTTGCTAAGAAGAATGTGTTCCAGCTCCATCCATGTAAATATGAAAGAGGTAAAGTCTCCATCTTTCTTTAAGGCTGCATAATATTCCATGGTATACATGTACCACAATTTATTAATCCATTCGTGGGTCGATGGGCACTGGGGCTTCTTCCATGACTTAGCAATTATGAACTGGGCTGCAATAAACATCCTGGTACAGATATCTTTGTTATAATGTGATTTTTGGTCTTCTGGGTATATACCAGGTAAAGGAATTATAGGATCAAATGGCAGGTCTATTTTTAGATCTCTGAGTAGTCTCCAAACGTCTTTCCAAAAGGAACGTATTAGTTTGCATTCCCACCCAGCAATATAGAAGTGTTCCCTTTTCTCCACATACATGCCAACATCTCTGGTTTTGGGATTTTGTTATGTGGGCTAATCTTACTGGAGTTAGATGATATCTCAAGGTAGTTTTGATTTGCATTTCTCTGATGATTAAGGATGATGAGCATTTTTGCATGTGTCTGATGGCCGTGCGCCTGTCTTCTTTAGAGAAGTTTCTCTTCAAATCCTTTGCCCATCCTAAGATGGAATCACTTGTTCTTTTCTTGCTAATATGTTTGAGTTCTCTCTGGATTCTGATTATTAAACCTTTTTCAGAGGCATAATCTGCAAATATTTCCTCCCATTCTGAGGGCTGTCTGCTTGCTATACTTACTGTGTTCTTGGCCGTGCAGAAGCTTTTTAGTTTCATCAGATCCCAATAGTGTGTTTTTGATACTGCTTCAATTGCCTGGGGGGTCCTCCTCATAAAGTATTCACCCAGGCCAACTATTTCAAGAGTTTTCCCTGCACTTTCTTCTAGTATTTTTATAGTTTCACATCTTAAGTTTAAATCTTTAATCCAGTGTGAGTCTGTCTTCATTAGTGGTGAAAGGTGTGGGCAGTTCTCTTATTGTTAGATATCTGGTGGTTAATACTCTCCTATTTTTGACTTACAAACATGGCGGTCTTATAGAGTTCAACTTAATAACAACTGTACTCCCACCCTAATCTAATAAAATAGTTACTACAATAATAGTTATGCCATGTGCATTCTTGTATCTAGCTGAGGTTTACACCCTTCTATAGTTCTTTCCTCAGGAGAAATTTCTGATAGTGAACTTTCTTCTAACTCTAAGGATGGATTCTAATCCTGAGGGGGGAGCATCACACTTTTGCCCTGGGAGGGGTCTGTAAGTTTAGTCAGTGCTCATTGTAGAAAAGGAGATGCTGTCTGAGGCTTGATAATGTGTTCAGAGCTGGGACCCACTACCTTGGACGGCTTCTTCCAAAGTCACCTCTTACAATGCAAGCATAGACCTTCCAGGCTCCCCTGTACTAGTCCTAAAATCGTACAACCCTGGGTCTTCTTGCTGTAGATGCAGATCTGAGGAAGGCAAGTACAGACATCCATGTCCAACACTGGGAGGGTGAAGATGATTTACAAGGGGCCTGGTTAGATCACTCCGCAGATGCTGAATCAGATGACCTACCTCCAACAGCAAGCAATTGCTCACCTTACAGCCTCATCAACGTATTATTTATTTCTTAAATTACACCAGTTACTTAAGTTGCAGTAAAGAAAGTGCACAACAAGCTCTTTAAGTTGTTTCTTCTTTTTTTTTTTCTTTTTGGAGACAGAGTCTCAGCCTGTCATCCTGGTTAGAGTGCTGTGGCATCATAGCTCACAACCACCTCCAACTCGTGAGCTTATGCTAGCCACCCACCTCGGCCTCCCAGAGTGCCAGGATTACAGGCATAAGCCACCATGCCCAGCCTGTTTCACTGTTTTCATTTAAATAAATGCACCCAAAAGGCTGGGCACAGTGGCTCATGCCTGTGATCTTAGCACTCTGAGAGGCCAATTCAGGCAATTGCATGAAGCCAGGAGTTTGAGACCAGCCTGAGCAAGAGACCCTCATCTCTACTAAAAATAGAAAAACTAGCTGAGCATGGTAGAGCATACCTGTAGTCTTAGCTACTTGGGAGGAGGAAATTGGAGGATCACTTGAGCCCAGATGTTTGAGGTTACAGTGAAGTATGATGGCATTACTGCACCCTGGCCCAGAGACAGAGTGAGACTGACTCAAAAAAATGCACCCCAAAATACAATTTTATATGATCACCAAAGCCCAACATTTTCTCATTTTCAAATATTATTTTTAAGTGTATCCACAGGCCACCAACAATCATTGTGTTTACTCAGACGTGTTCTGAGGTCTCTTTTAATTCTCCTAGTTTATAAGAAAAATGGAATCTGATGAATGTGATTTGTTTTTAACAAAACTGTACACTACAGGTGTTTAGAATTGGATTGTAATTACAGTAATTACCTTGGAGTCTTCTCCAACTTGGCAAAGCTTGTCCTGCCCAAGGGTGAAGTGTTATTAGTAACTATGACTTGCTCTCCTCTGGCTCTCGTTACCCTTTGCCGGGAACCCACCCTTTTTGTGGATTTCTTTCCTTCTCATACCTTTGGTCAAGCTGGTCACACAGTAGCTGTATTTTACAGATGAGAATCTTGGAGCCATGAATGTTTAACAGCTTATCCGTGTTTCCCCAGAAAATTTGTTATGGTGCTAATATGATGAGTATTTTACTAAGGAGCAGTGTGAAAATAAGCAGATGGTTTATGATCCAGGAAGTCTTCACTCTTGCCTTATAAACGAGAATATCCTTTATCTACCTCCTTTTACTCCCTTGATTTTGATTACTCAGCTAATTAACCCTTTTTCTTTTTAAGCCAGTGGTTCTTAATACATGTTAAGGTCATCTGGGGCACTTAAAAAATATATGAAATCCTGAGCATGCCCTCAGAGATGTTGATTTAATTGATGGGGAGGGTGTCTAGAAATTGGTGTTTAGAAACACAAACACACAAGTAACTCTAAGGTGCACATTCTGGATTGAGAACCACTGTTTAGCCGGCACTGGCATTCCCCAGGATCTTGTTAGAAATTAACCATTCCGATTCCTCCCACCCTTCACAACCAGAACCTGCATTTTACCAGGGTCTCCATATTATCTGTGTGAGTATTAAAGTTTGAGAAGCTCTGCTCTCTAAAGATAGTTGTCTCCCTTGCACATTTGTTTCTGGTGCTTTGGTTTCCTTCCTGTAACATTCTGTCCAGGTCTGAGAACTCACCTGATTCTGAAAATAGATATTTAATAAGTGAATCGATAGCTCCATCTTAGAATTTCATCCTGAAGACGCTTATATGAAGTCTTTACTCATTCACAGGATTTCACTCTTCCTTCAACCTGAACCTTATCTGGGGCTCCAGATGTCTTCAGGCAAAGAAAGAGGCTGGGGAATCAACCAACGTACTTACTTTGTGCAGGTGTGTTCTTGGGCACATGCTATAATCTGAAAGAACTTTACAATATTCTTATGAGAATGAAATGAAATTATATATGCAAATATATAATTATATATCTACATGTATGCAAATATATAATTATTTATGCATATATATGTCCTTGACTATTCACAGGAGCAAATCAGCTTGGACATTTAGAAGCTGTGTAGCCTTGGGAACACATGTTTAAATCTGTGGGCTACCTTTCTTCCAGTTCGTTGAATGTGGAGAAGCCTCAGGATTAAGTGAGGAAACAGTTACCATGTCTAGCAAGATGCCCAGGGCTGGGACAATGCTGGAGAAATGTTTGTCATTGTCATCATCATCATCATTACTTTCTTTTTCATTTTTTTTTTATTGAGACAGAGACTCACTTTGCCACTCAGTAGAGAACCGTGGTGTCTCAGTTCACAGCAACCTCAAACTCATGGGCTCAAGCGATCCTCTTACCTCACCCTCCCTGGTAGTTGGGACGATAGGCACCCACCACAACACCCAGCTATTTTTTTTATTGTTGTTGTTGTTTATTAGGCCCTGGCTGGGCTCAAACCCACCACCCCCAGAGCATGTGGCTGGCCCCTAACCACCGAACTACAGGCTCATTACTTTCTTGCACTTACTTCCTATGTATTTATTAGATTGGTCTTGTTTTAGTAACTTTGTCCTAAAAGAGAAAAAGACAGAAAAATTTGAAACCATCACTGCTTCTTGTCCTCCCTCCACCGATTTATTTGTATACATTTTTTTGTTTGTTTTCCTCTTTTCTCTGCTGGACCTGTAAAACATCGCCCCTACTTCATCCAGATAGCACATCATTATTGTGTTGTTCATTATCATCTCCCCCAATTTTGTTGGCATCAGGAACCAAGTGGAATTTGACTAGGGAAAACAATCTTGGTGATATGCCAAGATTTTAATCACTAAGAATGAACCGGCCTCCATGGGGGACCCCAGGAAAGCAAGCCTGAAAAGCAGGTGAAAATGACACAATTCCATTTAGTTAGGAAAAGGGAATGAGGCCAAAACACAGAAGTCAAGTTTAGAGAGGAAAGTTTGCAGAAGACGCAATCGTTTGGTGACTTCTCACCTCCACACAGCCAGATCTCTCGTGAGGCAGATGCCTAACGCATGAGACCCCATTCCTTAGCTTTGGATGTAGGGCTTTAAAAAAAAGAAAAAAGAAAACACTTCTAATAGAACAAATTCGCTAGCAGCTTCCCCCGCCCTTCACCAGCCCACCCAAAGTTGGAGAATCACTTTGTAGCCACTCTCTCCTGTGCAGAATTACCCAATTATCTTCTAAATTATAAAAGGGAAATTTCCCCCACCAACTGTTCATGGAGGGCCAGGATGTGCAGTGTTGCAAAACAGTAGCAAAAAATGTATGCAAAAGAATCCCGAACAGGGGGCGAGCTGTCCACATACGCCAATCCCAGCGGCTTTAATCAAAGGCAGAATTGCTTCCCCAATAAATGGAGCCAGTACAACTAATAAACTCCGGCGCTAATTGCTGGCTGCAGATGTATTAACTGAAGCAAATGCGATCCCGGCAACCATTAATTATCTAATGAGGCCGGCAGTCTTGTGATGAGGTGGGGGCTGATAAAATATTAAAGGATGGCATATGGAAAGTGCCAGGGACAAAAGATTTCAATCTGGGGGAAGAAAAGAATGCATGAAGGAAATAAAAAGAGTTTCTCTCTTTCGTTCTCTCCCCCCCCTTTCTGCCCTTCTTTTTAAGACAAAAGCCATCCCTGTGCCTGAAAAAGGTAATTAAAGTCCCATTGCTAGCACACGTCTCAAAGTGACTTCAGTGGAATCTGACTTCTGAAGCTTTAGCGCAGATGAAAAGGTTTCACGTTAAAAAAGGGTGACAAAAACATTCTGATGTGAAAGCAGTTGCCTCTTTGTTTAACCCTTCGAGCTAGGGTGCATGCCTGCTGTTTAGCTATTTTCTTCTGCTTTTCATCGGCAGAAGAGAAAGTCTCCACTAAATCAAACTACAGGCGTGTTGGCGGGTAAGGTCCCTGCGGAAGCTGTTTCCCAGATCCCGTCTTTCGGCTGCTTCTCTTCTAAGGCTTGCATTTTAGATCATAAAAAAGTTACCTTCTATAGGACACTAACAATAGGCCAGGAACACGACTGAGCACTTAACATAAGCGATCCCGTTTCTTACACAAAATAATGTACAGCATTATGCACGTTATTTTGCTATCGCAAAAGCAAGGTATTTGAAGCGTAGAGGGGTGAAGTGAGCTGCTGGCCCACATTCGCACAGCTGGTAAGGAGCAGATCTGAGATTTAAATCCAGGATGTCTATTCCAATGTCTTAGCTCTTAACCAAGGCAGTTTAATGGGTAAGTGACACAGGAAGCATTTCTTATAAGGCACTTGCTTCTAGCACAAATGTAGGGAACAGATTTAAGTGGGTTTCTGGTTGTCCTTTGAGAAGGTGATGGTCTGAGTTTTTCTTCCCCCAAGTTTATTATTATTATTTTTTTATTAAATCATAGCTGTGTACATTAATGAAATCATGGGGTACAATGTATTGGTTTTACATACAATTTGAAATATTTTCATCGAACTGATTAACATAGCTTTCATGGCATTTTCTTACTTATTGTGTACAGACATTTATATTCTACATTTAGTAAGTTTCACCTGTACCCTTCTAAGATGCACTGTAGGTGTGGACCCACCAATCGCCCTCCCTCCACCCAACCCTTCTCCTCCCCTACCCCCCTTGCCCCTTTCCCCATATTCTTGTGCTATAATTGGGATATAGCTTTCATTAGTTTCATAGTTGGGCTGAGTTTAAAGAGTGATTGGAATGAAACTACTTTGAAGTTGACTCTGATTCCAGGAATGATTTGGGGTGACCAACCAGCTATTATGATTTGCCAGGTTTGAAGAATTTTGGTGGGGGTGGTGCCTGTGGCTCAAAGGAGTAGGGTGCCGGCCCCATATACCAGAGGTGGTGGGTTCAAACCCGGCCCGGCCAAAAAAAAAAAAAAAAAAACTGCAAAAGAAAAAATAATGATAATCATTTTGGTGGGATAGAAACTAGGATAGTCCTAGGCTAATTGGGATGGATAAGAATTTTCCAGGTAGCACAAATTTAAAACCCAAGTTATGTTGAGGGGACATTTTTAACATATTTAAATAACACTTGTGTTAAGAGGGCTATAATGGAGAGGTGGCAGGGATAGAGCAGAAAGAGGACCTTGGGAGTGGCTTGTGTTATGATCTCAGATTGGTGTCTCTCTCTTTCAGCTGGTTAGTCATTTCCTCCTCTAGGTCTCAATTTTTCATTTAAAAACTTTTCCTTTTATATGTTTTTTAAGCGTACATCCAAAAATGCAAGTGCTTGATGAAGTCAGTAGACAATTCTGAGATTTTCTTACAACTTTAAATTTGTATGAGAGGGGGGTTGGGGGAAGAGGAAGAGTTTTTTTTCTTTTTTTTGAGACAGACTCAAGCTGTCACCCTTGGTAGACTGCTGTGGCATCACAGCTCACAGAAACCTCCAACTCCTGGGCTCAAGCAATTCTCCTGCCTCAGCCTCCCAAGTAGCTGGGACTACAGGCGCCCGCCACAACACCCGGCCATTTTTTGGTTGCAGCAGTCATTTTTGTTTGGCGGGCCGGGCTGGATTCAAACCCAGCAGCTCGGGTGTATGTGGCTGGTGCCTTAGCAGCTTGAGCCACAGGCACCGAGCCGAGATGAAGAGTATTTAAATCCTTATTATATGGGTGATGCTTGTGTCTCAAAGGAGTAGGGCGCCAGCCCCTTATGCTGGAGGTGGCAGGTTCAAACTCAGCCCCAGCCAAAAAAGAAAAAAAAAAAAAAAAGGAATAAATCCTTTTTATGAATGACAGTAGCCAGCATTCTTAGAGTACTTTATAGTTTATAGAGTATTTTATCTTGCATTGTCCAGTGGGATTCTCATACAACCTTGAGATATAAGCATACTGCTTATTGTTATATTGAGAAAAGTAATGCGTAGTTATTAACAATTGCCTACCTTGAATATTTTAAAGGACTCAAGAAAGTGAATATTGCTTCTGGGTACTAGATAGAAAACTCTTTGCGTTCTTCAGATTATTTCTCTTCTTTTCCCAAATCTGTCACCGGGCATCCCCAAAGTGTATTCCATAGCACACTGCCTCAGTGAGATTCTACTGAAAAAGGAAAAAAAAATCTGTATCAACTACAGATTCATCAAACAACATGGGTGAAACTCAAAACGTCATGATGAGTGAAAGCAGATTCCATTGAAATAAAGATTAGAAAAAAAGAAAAGAAAGAAAGATTTAGAACAGGAAAACTAATCTATGGTGAAAAATAATGAAAATAGTGATTTTTGTTAGGGTGGTGGTAAACAAACAAAAAAACCCCAGAAAAATAGTTTCCTCTGGGTGGGTAGGTGGGAGCAGGATGAACTGGGCGGGGTGGGCTCAAACTTCGGGGGGATGAATTTGGGTTACACAGATTTATGCAACAAGTTGCCCTTTGGTATCCCCGAAATCTGTCTATTTTACATTATGTAATTTTTTAACCTCAATTAAAAATATAGCCATGAAATATGTTAAAGGCTAGGTGATGCATGCTAACGTGTTTGGAGAGCACTGATGTGATGAAATTTACTTAAAAAATCTCCAAAAATAAAATGGACTGAAGATTAAGGGTATAAATAGAAAGGTAGGTGATAAAACAAATACAGCCAAGTGTTAATTATAGAATCTAGGTGGTGAGTACCTGGGTAGTCACTGTATCCTTCTCTTACTTTGTTGTCTATAAATTTTCATAGCAAAATGTTGGGGAGAATAAACAGATCATAATCTTTAAAAAGCTTCTATATTTAGGAAATTCTGCATGCTATTTATCCCTTAGGTCTTTCCCATGGGGATATTTTTAGAAGCATATCAAAGGCTTTAAGTCTTGTAGTTAAAGCAAAATAAGTAACAGTTATTTAGCCTAACATTTCCTAAAAATATTTGGTTATGAAACGTTTGGGTTTATGTTTTTTGTTTGTATTGGTGGGGCATCTTTAGTTCTGCTATCATACAAGACTATCATAATACATTTAGACCTAGAATCAGGTAATCCACTAGAATACATGTCTTAGGAGATGTTAAGTCATGTTCATGGAAAGATAATTAGACTCTGGCCAGAGTTTGCTCACCTGCGAGATGTGTGAAATTGTTCCTTCCTTGCGGGGATGTCGTGGAGAGCAAATAGAGTGATGTGTCAGCAGTCCGCCACTAAGGAAGAATAGATGATATCAGTAACATCTAACGTTGTGGTCACATGACATTATAATTACGCCTAATTGGATGATGATGCTGCAAGTGTGAATTTGTCGTTCCTGTTGAAAATGTATGAACAGTGAGTAGCATCAAGAAAGATAAGTCCCCACCAAGACACACTGGAATGACAAATCAAAATAGCTGATGTGTAGAGAAAAACATTAAATCCCCACAGAGAAAAGACAGCTGTGTCCAAGTGGCATACATAGTGTGAAATACAGAAGAAAATAACATACTATCTTCAAAATTCTGGAGCGAATACGACCCAAACGTCCACCAATGGTAAAATGGATAAATAAATTATGGGCAGTGCTTGTGACTCAGTGAGTAGGGCATGGGCCCCATATACCAAGGGTGGCTGGTTCAGACCCAGCCCCAGGTAAACTGCAACAACAACAACAACAAAAAAAAAAATAGCCGGGCATTGTGGTGGGCGCCTGTAGTCCCAGCTACTCAGGAGGCTGAGGCAGACAATCGCCTAAGCCCAGGAGTTGGAGGTTGCTGTGAGCTGTATGATGCCACGGCACTCTACCCAGGGCAATAGGGTGAGACTCTGTCTCTACAGGAAATAAATAAATAAATAAATAAATAAATAAATAAATAAAATAAATTATGGGATCTTTGTGCAATGGAATAATATACAGTGATGAGAAGAGTGATCAAATATATTCTATAACAACTGTGGATGAATATCAAAAAATTAATGCTGGATGAATAACGCCAGACACAAGATAGAGCAGGCGTTATTATTTTCTTGGCATAAAATACACCATCAAACAAAACTAACCCATACTGTTATACATGCAAATACTGGTTATCATTGTGCTGGTGGCAGGAGTGACTGCAAGGAGAGTCAAAAGGGTCCCGGTACTGGGCATGTTCTGCTTTGTGATCTGAAATCCATTCACTTCACACTCACGATCATTGCAGGATGTAGCCAGCTAGGGATAAAACCCCAATGTAAATTAAGAAATTTGTAGATAGGTAGAATCAAAAGTCTAATGTGCTAACAATCGGAATTCTTAAAGAGTAAAGAGACAGAGAGAGACTGAGGAAAGATATTAATCAGAGAAATAAAAGAAAAAAAACTCCCCGAAATAAAGAACACCGTGAGTTGTCAGGTTAAAAAGAACTTACCTCTCTGCTGTTCCTCTCTGCTCTCTTCTCTCCCCTTATGATAAAAGGATTATTTTCCTTCTGAGTAGATGCCAGTAATGGGATTGCAGAATCAAATGGGAGGTCTAGCTTCAGTTCTTTGAGAATTCTCCATACATCCTTCCAAAAAGGTTGTATTAGTTGCAGCAGAGAGCGGGAAGGAGCGATGGGGGTGAAGTCTTGGTGTGCCACACCTTTTGGGGGCAAAACATGATTGTAAGAGGAACTTTACCTAACAAATGCAATCAGTGTAACCTGGTTCCTTGTGCCGTCAATGAATCCCCAACAATAAAAAAAAAAATTGTAAAACAAATTAAAAAATAAACAAAAAATTTAAACAAATGTATTTACACACACACACACAAAAGCACTTACCTGTCCTTAGATAGGACACATAGATTTATAGACTTACAGTAAATCCTAGTGAAATATCCAAGTTTCAAAGATAAAAAGAAATTGTACCCCTGTTTGTTTTGTGTTTTTGAGGCAGAGTCTCTCTCTGTCTCCCTAGGTAGAGTGCTGTGGCATCACAACTCACAGCAACCTCAAAATCTTGAGCTTGAGCAATCCTCTTGCCTCACCCTCCCCAGTAGCTGGGACTACAGGTGCCCGGCACGACACCTGGCTAGATTTCTTTTTATATATTTTTAGTACAGATGGGGTCTTGCTCTAGCTCAGGCTGGTCTTGAACTCCTGCTCAAGCAATCCACCTGCCTTGGCCTCCGAGAATGCTAGGGTTGCAGTCATGAGCCACCTCTCTCGGCCCTGTATTCTCCTGCTTTGATGAGAAGGAAAGACCACAAACACAGCACAGAGATTAGACAGGTTCCTGAGGCTTTCATCTACCAAAATTAACAGCCTATGGGGGGAATGATAATGATAAAGTATTCTGCATCTAGGTGAAGCATAGCTCCTATTCAAGAGAAGAGGAAAATATGCTTGAAAAAGTTGGTTGAGAAAGTACTTTAACCAGAAGAAAATTACCTAAAAATAAATATGTCCAGGTACAGAAAAATTGAGTATACAACAAACAGAGGGGAGCAATGGATCTTGTAACATTATTCCTAATTCATTGGTGATACAATGACTGGGAATTATAATTAGTACTTAGATCAGGATTCTCAAAATATGGAATACTGTTCGGCCACTAAACTTGATGGAGGCTTTACATCTTTTGTATTAACCTTGATGGAAGTGGAACACATTATTCTTAGTAAAGCATCACAAGAATGGAGAAATAAGAATCCTACATACTCAATTCTGATATGAGGATAATTAATGTACTAGTTCATCTGGGGGGTGCAGGATGGGGAGAGCTGAGAAAGGGGAGGAGGGAGACAGTGGGGGGACAAGGGGTGTGGTACACAAGTATAAGAGGGTCCTTATCGAACAAAAGCAACCAGTGTAACCTGGTTCTGTGTACCCTCAATGAATCCCCAACCATAAACAAAAATAAAAGAATTCTCAAAACAGAGGCACATACATCTGTTTTGATAATCTGGAAAAATGTAATGGCACTGTGGGGTTGAATTGGTAAATGATCTAAACACATATGGGGGTTGAGAGTATCAGGGGGTGCAGGATAAAGGATTTTAAATGCCTTGGAAGGGGACAGTTAATAAACGAGCAGATCAAGTAGCCGCTTGATAAGAGGCACGGTGAATTATTAGCAAATGGTAGGGTGTTTTAAGAATAGGTTTCAATATGGCTGTTTTGAAGAGAACTGCTTGCAGGATGGAGTTTTGGAATAGCAATCCCAAACTACAAAGAAGGATACAAGGACAAAAATCGAGTCAGCATTGCTTGTTGCCCAAACCTTGGCGTATGGAGGTTGCAGAAATGCAAGCTCAGAGCAGGTGCCTCAGGGTAGGCAGTGATGATCGCTTTCTGCGAAAAGGGGGCCGTGGAGCAAAACAGACCCGAGGAAGAAGAGGTTCTTATGTGAAGAGCTGTAGTGAGTGGACCAGGGAACACCGATTGCAGTTTTCAGAGAGGGAAGTTGCAAACATTAACCCCTGGAGCAGTCGAAGAAAGACCGCTGTGAAATAAAACCCAACAACCCACAGCTGCAAATCCCTTTGGGGTGACGGCGAAGCTGAGAGGTTTTACTTCCAAAGTGGGCAGCATCACATTCCAGAAAACATGTCACCCCCAAACTGATTCGCCTTAAATGTTCAAAACAATCCTTTCCCCAGCTCCCATTTTATTTTATTTTATTTTTTGATAATACCTCTCTTTGTTATAATCTTCTTAATATCCATCTGTTACCCTTTAGGCAGTCAGCTTCTTAAATTCAAATATCAGGCTATTTTTATCGTAGAAGACTACGTAAAGCAATAGAAAACAGTCTAATGGATTTTGGAGCCCGTGGCCCTCTCTAGCAATATTTCCATAATGAAATCTAGTTACAGGCATCCGTGTTGCCACAGCTGACTGTTCTCAAAATGAGGAATGAATGCTTCCTTGGTGGAAGATATCCTCGCAAAAGAGTGTGGGACACGCACCTCTGAGAGCCACCAGGTGCTTCCTGACCTTGCCTTACACGAGAGGATTGTGTTACCCACCTTCTGATGTAGCCAAGCGCAGTGGCATTTGGAAAATATGTTCCGTGTCCGGGTTTACAGATAACCTTGAGGCTAAAGATATCACCAGACACTATTGGGGAGAGATGTGTTTCAAAGGAATTAAAGGTCTTAAATACTTGACTGCCACCTTCATCAAGTTGTTGTTTTAAATTGTCAAGTCGTGTATTTTGAATCTTGCTCTAATAGCATAAAGGTACAGAGGAAAACCCACCTGAATGGTGCCTGGGCCATATCAGCAAATGTTGCTTTGTAAACAGGTGCAAAATAAACTGTTCTCCTAGATTTTTGAAATCTGTCATCCTTAAGTTAGAAATAAGCGGATGCAAACTTGAAAAAATAACTTGAATATTAGGTGCAGACACTGTGTTTGCATTTTTGGAGTTGGCTGGGCGTGCGTGATTCCTTTCCACAGGACTGTTGTGTATGGGCAACCCGGCTGGCTGTCCTGAGAGCTATAGTGGCGCTTCTTGGCTAGAGTCCAAATGAAGGATACCTCTGGCCTTTGGGGGGAACATCCTGACACCATAAGACTCATTGCTTGAGTGACAACTACTGAATCTCCAGGAAACTACAGGGAGACTTGCTGTCCTTCTGAGTAAACCATCAGAGCAGGGAGGAATGATTAACACGAAGCTAACTTTTAGCTACTAAAATAAATCGAGTTCTAACCATGTGTCACGGTAGTAGCTTTGGACTGCTCTCTCATTGATTTTTAAGTCATGTCTATCTTAAATGCTGTTAGTATCCCCATTTTAAAGACGAGAAAACTGAGGCTCAGAGGGACTAATGTGGATAGCCAAGTTTGACTATTTTATCAAGTATTGGCATTTGTCCTGAAATCAGCACTGCCTGACTCCAAACTTAAGCTCCTGAAAATTCTATGTTTTAACTCCTTTCTTAGCGATGACCAAATCTGACCCTTTGTTTTCAGATGACGAAACTGATACCCAATGAGAGATGACACGACTTGTTTAAGGACACACTGATTTATTGGCAGTTGAGATTGAAACCTCAATCTCTTGGTGAAAATTATTCTCTACAAGTGTAAAAGAGTATACAGATGGGGTCAACTCTTCACTGGGAAATTGCATCCCACTGGAAGTGTTCCCTCCTAACTGCTGTAGTAAAGCCGGCTACATGTCTCTCCAAACCTGTACTATTCCGGAGCCAGTTTATACAGGTGCGTCATAAAAAAAGAATGTGAGTAAAAGATACAGTAGGGTTTATACTGATCTCTTGGCTCAGCTAAGGCACCTTTGTTCTCACTGTAACGGACTCCGGTGGATGTAGAATAAGAAGCTGTCTACATGAAGTGATTGAGGGCTTTGCCGTCATCAAATTGATTATCTTCTACTGCTTAAGGGGCCGCAAAGATTATTGGGTATTGCTCTTTTTAGTTAAAATAGATATTTATCTATTCACTCATTCAGCAGTAATTATATTATTTTTTAGTATTTTTATTGTGGTAGAATGCATGTAAAAGTTACCACCTTACCCATTTTTTTTTATTTTTTAATAATTTTATTAAATCATAATTGTGTACATTGGTGCAATCATAGGGCAGAATGTGCTTCATATACAATCAGAAACATTTTGATCGTACTGTGAGAGATAGCCCTCATAGCATTTTCTTAATCAC
>CAUYRH010172128.1:0-12371 GCA_963574655.1 Perodicticus potto | reverse complement strand
AACAAGTTCGCAGAATTTATTTCTGTCAAGGCTATTTTCCCTGATCAGACTGGGGCTGCAAATGGGTCTGGCTCAGTCTGTGAGTTCCAGCCTTTTGTCTCAGCTTTCATCACCTGAGGGCCAGGTTGGTCCAAAGATAAGTCAAGCAGCCCCTCTGAGAGTTTTCTAATCCCTGCACTCTGTGCCGGCCGGTACTGCCTCAGGCAAATCCTTCACGTGCCTTGGTCGCCGGTCCGCTCTGCCGGCACCGGAGAAGCCTCTACTGGCACCGGAGAAGCTGCCTGCTTCCCCTGGCTTCCCAGAACTGGGAGTGTCTCCTCAAAGCATCCCCAGGGGTGTAGCTCTCCTGCTATTGTTCCTGGAGCTGGCTGCCATTTTGTGCCTCGGGAGACCTTCCCACCAGCCAGGTCTCTCCTCGGCTCACTCCCTTCTCACCACTCCCGAGCCGGAAAACCAGCACAGTTCAGCAACAGTCTGTGCCCGTCCACACCCCTCAAGAAAATCTCCACGAATCTGGACTCTGTGGGGGACAGGCCTCCAGACCTCGGGTTGAGAGTGGAGGGGAACACCAGGAACTCCGACCTGCATGTAGACAGTATATACAGTTTTCTGCCTGGCTGGAGAGCACCACGGCACCCTAGAAGGGGAAGGAGGTCTGGTTTTTAGAAGGTCTCTCCCGTGGGGTAGAATCGGAGGCCGTCCGGACTCTGCTGGCTTGTTTGTATGGAGGTTGGGGGAGGGGACTCCCGTCCACTTGGTGATATGCTCTGTACCTTTTTGTTTGTGTCCTCGGGGTCTCAGGTCTCCCCAGCAGGGTTGATGTGTGCTCTTCGACCTTTTCTTTTGGCTCAGATCCAAACCATCAGCTTTCCTGCTGAGTTTCTGTCCTTTAACGCTCCTTTTGTTTGATTCCATTATTATTTAGTTCATATTTAAGGTACAGCTATGATATACTAGGCACTGTTGGGTACTCTGGGGCTAAAAAGATAAGTCCATGACCTTGGAGAATTACAGCAGATACAGGTAACTAAAATACAAGGTACTTCAGTATGTGATAAATGGATATTCTAAGGATATTATTGAAATTAATTATATAGAGGAAAAGTGATTATTGTTTACTCAAGTGAACAGGAAATGTTTTAGATATAGAAAATTCCAATCAGGCCAGTGGTGCCTATGAGGCATGAGGAAAGGAAATAAACTAGTAACATCCAAACAGCAAATGACCAACTCAACAATGCAAGTAAATTAAGAAAGAGATTATATCACTTACTTCTCTTTCTTATTCAAAGTGAGAAATAAAAGTTACAACTTAATATATAGAACTTTTTTTTTTTTTGCACTTTTCAGCCGGGGCTGGGTTTGAACCTGCCACCTCCAGCATATGGAGCCGGCACCCTATTCCTTTGAGCCACAGGCACTGCCCAATATATAGAACTTTTTAATTGAATGTTTATGTTTTATGTTCTGAAGTAGGAATTTGTATCCTTTAGTTGCCTATCTTAATCCACACAACAGCACTGTGAGGTAGATACTTTCATTGTGCTAGACCACCAAACGGACATCATTGTCTTTTTTGATGAACATTTTGTTTTGGACAGTATTCTGGCACTTCATCTTCATCCAAATATCATGCCAAACACTTGTTTGTGATTGTCAAAAGGAATGCATTTGTCATCACATATAACAATACAGTATAGAAATAGTCACCTTTATGTCTTGACAACAAAGAAAGGCAAGCTTCAGGATAATTTCTCTTCTTACACTCCGCTAATTCATGCAGAACCAATCTATCAGCTTTGTTACCTTGCCAATTAGTTTTAAATGGTCCCATTAGTTTTAATGGTATTGTTGGAATATTTCTGGGTAGTGGTTTTAATCTGTGCATTATGATATCTTCCTATAAAATGTATAGGCAGTATGTAAGGGAGAGAAGTGAAATTCACACTGAAAGCTTGACAGTAACTGAGAGATAAAATATGAAATCAGTACATTATAACTACAACAGAAATGCAAAATTTCCTTAAAAATAATAACCTCCACAGCAGCAGGACTTGCTATATAATCCACATAAAGTATTGCTATAGGTTGAACAAAAGTCTGCATTTATCGAAGGAGCAATTGATCTGACAAAGAAGATGGGAAATATAGAGACATAGATTATTTAAGGTGACATTGCTACCCAAACTCTGTGCCAAGTTGATTAAGATATCCAGTCTCCATGGAAAGTGTATCTATATCACAGATATGACTAGGTTCCAAACCAGAACTATCCTACTGATAGATATGTAGGTTGTTACTGGTGTTTTGTTACTATAGAGACAACTGTAGTGAAAGCCATTACATGCTGCTTTTTGCAAATATATATATGTATGTATATATATATACATATATATTCACATATATGTAGTATACATTTATATACACATTTATATATGTATTTATTATATATATGCATTTCTGTTGTGGTTATAATATGCTCATTTCATATTTTATCTCTCAGTTACTGTCAAGATTTTGGTGTGAATTTCACTTCTCTCCTTTACATACTGCCTATACATTTTATAGGAAGATATCATAATGAATAACATATCATAATGCATAATGTATTATTATGCATTCTTATATCATGATATTATTATGCATATATAAATATTATTATATCATGATATAAGAATGCATAATAATATAGTTATATCATAATATAATAATGCATATGTTATATATTATTATATCATATATATTATGCATTATTGCATAATATAAAATCAGGGCTTAATGATGAATATTTATGAGAATTATATGGGCATTAAGTCCTTTGCATACGTTTATAACTGTACCATATAAGAGAAAGTCCTACCTTTCAAGGAATTTCTGATATGGTTAGCAAGTTAAATCTGTTCAGGTTGGACAGTTAATTTTGCAAAGTCATCCTAAAAAAAGTGCTACATACCTCACTGATGAATATCACTATGCTCACCTTCAAGGTGCTCTCCTTGGGAAGTCATATGCCGACACCAGCACCTATTCCACCCTTTGTAACAACTTTGGAACACTTTTTCTGGAACAGCTATCAGAGCTGTCATCCTAGTAAGCCTGACAATTAAGTTTTTGAACTCATCCTAGAAAGGGTGTTTTGAAGGGTGAGCTAGGCGCTGACATTTCCAAGGGGACTGACTACCTTGAAGGTGACCATAGTGATATTAAGCAATAAAGTGTCTAGTACTTTTTCTAGAATAAGTTTGATAACTTAATTGCCTGAACTCTCCTATATGACCAGTACAAATCAGCATATAAAGAAGTACCAAATTGTGAGATGGTCACTACTCTGGAGATTCAGAGATCCTTGAGGGGATGATAAAAGCCTTATAGAAGATCTCTTAAAACTGTAAACCTAAGGTGTACATTTACCTAGGTATTGAAAGACTCCTGCACTATAAACCACTTTTTATTCTAATGATAAAATTCTGTTCCAGTTGAATTTTAATTTTCTAAGTAGAATGAGAAAAATATTTTTTCTAGTAACCTAAAGAATAAAATGCAATAAGCTTGTCTGTGGGTTAAATATAGAGTTCCAGAGTTGAATAGCTAGAGATTGAATTTCTTAGCGTTATATCTCCAAATCCCTCTACATGCCTTCCACATAGCCTGATAAGTTTACAAAAAGTGGAAAAATTTAGACATTCTGGAACATTGAAATCTCCTAAAAGCAGGAGCAAAAGCAGCTCAATCTATGAGAGACAGAGAGAGAGAGAGAGAGAGAGAGAGAGATTAATTCTCATGACAGGTAGATATCATTATTATCACATTTTTATTAGGAGTTAACTGAGAATTTAGAGAAAGTAAATGGTTTAAGTAGGACCTACAGAGCCACTGGCCCCAAAGTTTAACTGGTATGTTGTAATTTATTTTTATTGTGTTTAATATGTTTGGGATAAAAGAGAAAGCGGATACCTTGATCAATCTGAGAAAAAAATTGCCTTCCTCACTTTTCCTTCATTACGAAGAATACCATGTGCTGAGATAATTATCTTTGAGACCAGTGTCTTTATTTATATATAATTTTGTAAATGTGGAAAATGAGCCTTTTTTTTTGCCTTAGTATATTAAGATTGTATACACTATACTGATTTGGAACAAAATCTCTAGAGAAAGACTGACAGAGTGCCTGGATTTTAAACATGACCCCACAATTTATTATCTGTGTAATTTTGGACAAATTAGCTGAACTACTTAGTGCCTCCATTTGAAAAACAAATATAGGTGAGATAAATAACAGCATGTATTGTTATTGTGTTTAGTACAACACTTGGATCATAATAATTATAAAGTGTTACTAGCTATATTCATTCTCACCTTGAATGTGGTGCATCATTACCCCATGGAGAACATGTTAAAGCACAGATTCTTGGGCTCCATACTCAGTGTTTCTGATTTAGAAGAGCTGGGTGGAGTGTGCCTGAAAATTTTACATTTCTAACAGGTTCCCCTATGATGTTGATGCTGCCAATCCATGGACCACACTTTGAGAACCACTAGCTTATCAATCATACCTAGATTACAGATTATGCCATAACACTGGCAAATTTTTCAGTCCTTCATTCTGTAATCATAACTTACTCTCCTCATACTGGCGAGATATCTTAGAGAAAGGCGATCTGTGGTTGGCTTCATACTTACCAATCACTGCATCAAGAAAAACCAACTCAGATTTGAAAACAAAGAAGGGAAGTCATCAAAATGACTTAAAGCCCTGATTATTTCTGGGTAGTGAGATTATTAGTCCTTTAAATTTCTTTTAATTTTTTCTTATTAATACAGTTGTACTGAGATACTATATGTTTTATAATCTGAAAGGATTTTTTATTTTTTTAATTTATTTATTTTGAGACAGAGTCTCACTATTTTGCCCCAGGGTAGAGTGTGGTAGTGTCAGCCTAACTCACCCCAATCTCAAACTCCGAGGCTCAAGTGATCCTCCTACATCAGTCTCCTGAGTAGCTGGGACTACAGGCACCCAGTACGATGCCCAGCTTGTTTTTCTATTGTTAGTAGAGATGAGGTCTCAACCTTGCTCAGGCTGGTCTTGGACTCCTGAGCTCAAGCAACGTAGAATTCTCGGATTAGAAGCGTGAGCCACTACACCTGGCCCTGAAAGGATCTTTTAAAGAAGATATTCTACTGAAGCTATAAGTCAGTGATGTCATGTCTATGAGGAAACAGTAATAACTTTTTTCCATCTTCTATAAGTAAAAGCACATACAAAATCACTCCATCCAGAGTCCTATCTTGAGACATTCATCTTTTGTGGCTTTCCCTCATCTTGAACACAAATCTTGAAGAGCTCTTTGTAACACTTCTAAAATTATAGAATAGAGACTGGCTTTCTTTTTAAAATGTAGGCTGATGTTTCAATGATTTATTGAATTAATTTTCTTACTCTCTTCATTTTGAAAAGATCTACGAGTTATCCATTTAACAAATTCAGTCTTGAGACTACTATTTAGATATAGTGTCTTCTCTTTTTGAACTGTGAATACTGTGAACATGTGTCTAGCATGAAAGAGTAGGCTACTAATAAAATAATGGGCCTGTTATTTTTCAACAAATTGTCCCTGATAAACTAAACTAAGGAGACTGCGCTTGGCTTTAATGTATAAATCAGGTGGCACAGACTTCTCCCTTGCTCTGATTTGTTTTTCTCCACCATTCCTAATAATTTATTAAACAGCATTTGCTACAAAGCAGCATTGAATGAGTGTAGATATAAAAAGCCATGGATAGCCAACATAATTAATCAAGTTATTTCAAAAAATACTTATTGGGTATCAACTGTGTGATTACCTCTATACCAAGTGATAAGGGTTTTAAGTAAGGCATGGTTTTTATATATTTTCATTGGGAATTTCATGTGTTATAATCTGTTTCATCTTCAAGTATAAAGTTAATAGTCATGACAGGAAGTATGCTAAGGGTTCAGGGACGTGGGTTTTGAAGCACTATCTCTGTCAATTTTTAATCTGTATGACAATGAACAAGTTCATTAACTGTTTGGCGCCTTGATTTCCTTGTCTGTAAAAAACAGTGAATACTAATAGTTTATAGTTCACATGGATATTATAAAGATTAAATAAGTTAATATACATAAAATTCCTAGGTCTGAGTTTGGCACTTACTAGATAATCAATACTTGCAAGTATCATTATTAGAAATAAGAAGTCAATCCTTGGAATTAATGAAGCTCTAAAAGTGTGCTATTTCCACAATACTCTTCTGAAACAAACATTATTTCTGTATATTGTTATTGAGTGTTATGCTATTTAACTCTGCTTCTAACCTTAACTGGTAACATAGTCCTTATTCATCAATGAAGGATCATAGGCAGATGAGTTGATGAATAAAAAAATAATTTTTACTTACTGAAACAGGATCCATTTCCACAATTCAAGATGCCTGCACCATTACTTGTTTGTTTATTTTCTCCCAGAACTGAGCTGTACTGTTGCTAATCTGGTTTATATGTTCATTGGTGTTTCATACACCACATGACAATAATGAGATAAATATAAAGGAAGGGAGATCTAAAAACCAAACCAGTTTTAAGAATTTTCATCATAAATTGTTTTAGGAACATAAATTTAAATCAAAATAAAATCAAATAAACTGAAAATGTTTTCTTTATATTATTCAGAGTATGCCTGAGGGTGCAATGGATATTTTATGGTTATCTGGTATAAGAGGGTTGTGAACTAGTTCTTCATTACAATATTTTAAAATTTTTAATTTTTAAATGTTATCTTCTTAGCATAAGAGATCAGGAACTGATTTTCATTAAAGAAAGATCTTCAAATCATTTGAAAAACTATTTTCTTCTCTTTCCAGGTTTAGGTGAGTTTTTTTTTTTTTTTTAATTCAGGAGAGACTCACTGTGAAGATGAAAAGAGTAGTCCCAAACATAAATCAGCTTTCTAAATTGCAATATTTCTGCTCATCTAGTTATTTTCTCAAGTTGTGGATCACAATAGGCCAGACCTGATTGTTACAATCTAATCAGATATCACAGGTCTAACCTGACCAGATTACAGAGTCCTGATTGTCAGAACACAAATAGCTCCAAGGAGCAGCATTAGTGACTCATTTCTATAGTTGTATGTTCTATTTTGGGTTAGAGTTTCTTCAGTATTCTTTTTTCTAATTGCAAGAAAAACTATATAATGTATAATTTACATCTTGACTATTTTTAACTTTACAGTTCAGTAGTGTTAAGTATAATCACGTTATCATGAAGTGGATTTGCAAAACCTTTTCATTTTGCAAATCTGAAACTCTACCCATTAAACAACCTTCCTTTTCCTCTTCCCCTAAAACCCGGTAAACATTCTACATCCTGTTTCTATGAATTTGACTTTTCTAAATGGCTCACATCAGTGGAACAATACAGTAATTATCTTTTTGTATCTGGATCATTTCACTTAGTATGCTTTCCTCAATGTTCATCCATGTTGTACCATGGATTTTGTTCCTTTTTAAGGCTGAGTAATATTTTATTGTATGTCTGTACAACCTTATGTTTACATATTCAACTGTCAATGAACATTTGGATTGCTTCCACCTCTTAGCTATTGTGAATAGTGCTTCTATGATTTTGGGTGGGCAAATACCTTAACATGCTGCTAAAAATTCATTTGATATATACTCAAAAGTGGGATTGTTGAATTAGGAGTAGTTAGTAGAGTCCAAGGCAGAAGTGGAGGGGAAGAGGGGTGATACCAATTGAGACTAGGACAACCAATCATCCATTAGGTATAGTTGGTAGAGTCCAAGGTAGAAAGTGGGGGCAAAGAAAGGTGATATCAACTGAGACTAGCACAACCAATCACCTATTACAAGTAGTTGGTAGAGTCCAAGGCAGAAGGTGGCGGGGAAGAAGGCTAATAGGAACTGAGACTAGGACAACCAATCACCCATTAGGAGTAGTTGGTAGAGTCTAAGGCAGAGTAGGGTGGGAGAAGAAGGATGATAACAACTGATACTAAACCAATCACCCATTAGGAGTACTTGGTAGACTCCAGGGCAGAAGTGGCAGTGGGAGAGGGGGAAGAAGGGTGATACCAAGTGAGACCAGAACAACCAGTCACCCATTAGGAGCAGTAGGTAGAGTCCAAGGCAGAAGTAGGATGGGGGAAGAAGGGTGATACCAACTGTGACTAAACCAATCTCCCATTAGGAGTAGTTGGCAGAGTCCAAGACAGAAGCAGGAGTGGCAGTAAGAAGTGTGGTACCAGCTGCGCTACAACCAATCACCCATTAGGAGTTTTTGATAGAATCCAAAACAGAAGCAGGGGTGGGGGGAAGAAGGGTGATAACTACTGGGATTAGGACAACCAATCACCCATTAGGACTACTTGGGAGAGTCCAAGGCATAAGCGGGGGTGGGGAAGAAGGGTGAAACCAATTGAGACTAGGACAAAAAAAGAAAAAAGTGGAATTGTTGAAACATGTAGTAGTTATATTTTTAATTCTTTTGAGGAATATCCAAACTGTTGCCCATAGCACTTGCACCTTTTTACAATTTCACCATCAGTACACAGGGGACCAATTATTCTCTATCTTCACTAACACTATTTGTTTATTGCTTTGTTTTGTTTGTTTTTATAGTGACTGTCTTAATGAGTATGAGGGTGGTATCACATTGAGGTTTGATATAAATTTTATTGATGACTAGTGATGATCATCTTTTTTACATGCTTGTTGGCCATTTGTATATAATATTTTGAGGAATGTCTGTTTAATATTTTTGATCAGTTTTAAATCAGATTATTTGGTTTTTTCCTATTGCATTTTTTTTTTTTTAGAGATAGAGTCTTACTTTATCACCCTCGGTGGAGTGCCATGGCATCACACAGCTCACAGCAACCTCCAAGCATAGGTGTTTTTGATATATACAAAAGGGTAACTTCTTTGCAGATATATGATTAGCAAATATTTTATCCCATTGTATATGTGGGTTGCCTTTTAACTCTGTTGATTTTGCTATTATTGACTGTGTCATTTACGGTAGAAAATGTTTTAAGTTTGATGTAGTCCTCTTTGTCTACTTTTTCTCTTATTGCCTGAGGTTTTAGATTCATAACTAAGAAAACATTGCTAAGTCCAATGTTATAAACATTTTCCTCTATGTTTTCTTCTAGGAGTTTTATACTATTAGGTCTTATATTTAGACATTTAGTCCATTTCGATTTAATGAGCTAATTTTTGTTTATGATGCAAAAAAGATTCAACTCCATTTTCCTGTATAAAATATATAGTTTTTCCAATACCATTTGCTGAAGACATTATTTTTACCAATTGAGTGGTATTATCACACAAACATTATTTGACCATATACTTGGTTATTTACTTTGGCTCTCTATTCTATTCCCCTGGTCTGTCTGTATGCCAGAGTTACACTGGGTGTTTTTTGTAGTGGTGGAGGGATTACTTTTGTATTGTACAGTGAAACATCCTCAAGTAACAGTACAGAAAGTAATTGTACTTTCACCCTGATACATTAAGGGGCATTGGAGCCAGTCAAGACAATTCAGTAATCAGAAGAAAAAATAGTATCTTTGTTAAGGGTAAGAAAACCACATCCAGTCCATTTGATTCAGATCTGTCCTTTTTCCATGTATTGGCTGCATGACCTTAAGCAAGTTATATAACTTTTCTAGCCATCTGTAAAATATGGGTGTTAATAATAGCTACCTCAGATGGTTGTTATAAGGATTAAATGAGCTAACACATGTAGATTACTTGTATATGTGCCTGGTTTGTAAGTAGTATACTTTAGTTTTTATCAGTAGTGATCTTTTTTTCTAAGGAAGGATACTTAAGCACTTCCATCCTGTGGTTCCTCATGGACTGGCATTATGAGCTACGTTGCTATGTTTAGTTACCTTTTTCTGTGGTATTTATGATTAAAAGTCTTGTCTTTTATTGTGTCAATGTATATAAACAACCCAATTTCTGCCTCCAACAATAGTACTTACCAATTAATCCTGAAAGCACAGAGATTCTGTCATGAGTTTTATTTATGGAATGATAGGGAATGGTTTGACCTAATAGAGATGATATTAATTCCCCTTATATTTTTTCCCCTTTCTATTTTCTTGATCTAGAATAGAGTACTGGCATGTACTCCGAAGTAAGGGCCTCATTACACCCCTTACAAGTTATGTTACTGATTAAGCAACCTCTGTAAATAAGCATTCATCTCATGGATAACAAGGTATTAAACGATCCTTGACTACCTGGTAGGGTTTTAGTTAGTCACACAATAAGGTAGTGGAAAGTGATATCATCACATTGACAGACAAGATGACTTTAATGTACCCACAATTTTATGTATGCCACATAATTGCTCTGACACTACTCCCACTACCACTATGACTTGTTTCTTCTTTTCCTTCAAGCCATTTACCAAGCATAGATTTCTATGAATGCTCAGTATAAACTAGACCACCAGAAAAAGACATATTCACAATCACATTTTACCATACATACAAATAACTGTTACCTATCCAACTAAAATGACTATAAAAGATTGATAAATAGGAAATTATCACTGACTCATTATATAAAGCCAGTATTTTCCCAATACCAAAACCAGGAAAAGATTAAACAAAGAAACTACAGATCAGTAGCTATCATTAATACAGATGCAAAAATCTTCAAAAAATACTACTAAACCTAAGAAAAATTATTTCTTTTTTTAAATTAAATCATAACTATGTAGATTAATGCATTTATGGGGTACAATGTGCTGATTTTACATACAGTTTGGAATACTTACATGAAACTGGTTAACATAGCCTTCACCTTACTTATTTGTTGTGTTAAGACATTTATATGCTACTCTTAATAATTTTGACATGTACCCTTGCAATGTGCATAATAGGTAAGGTCCCACCAATTATCCACCCTCCTCCTGGACTCCTCACTCCCCTCCCTTCTCCCTCCTCTTGACCTCCTTCATTCTGGACTATACTTGTGACTTGTGTTTCATTATTTGTATGAAACTGTGGGTGACTATATATTGGTTCCATAATAGCACTGAGTACAATGGATATGTTTTCTTCCAATCCTGACATAACTGACTAAGAATAATATGTTTTAGCTCCATCCAGGTAAAAATAAAAGATGCAAATTCTCCATCTTTTTGATGGCTGAATAATATTCCATGGTATACATATACCACAGTTTGTTAATCCATTCATGGGCCCGAGGGACACATGGCCTGCTTCCATGACTTGGAAATTATGAATTGGGCTACAACAGACATTTTGGTGCAAATATCTTTGTTGTAAAATTATTTTTGGTTATCTGTATATAAAGCTAGTAGAGGAATTGCAGGATTGAATGGCAAGTCTACTTTTAGTTCCCTAAGTGTTCTCCAAATTCTTTCCAAAAAGGATGTATTAGCTTGCATTCCCACCAGCAGTGCAATAGTGTTCCTTTCTCTCCTCATACATGCCAACATCTGTAGATTTGGGATTTTGTGATGTGGGCTAATCTTATAATCTCAAAGTGGTTTTGATTTGTATTTCTGTGATGATTAAAGATGATGAGCATTTTTTCATGTGTCTGTAGGCCATATGCCTGTCTTCTTCAGAGAAGATTCAGTTCAAGTATCTTACCCATTATGAAATGGGATCATTTGTTCTTTTCTTATTAATTAATTTGAGTTCTTTGTGGATTCTAGTTAACAGACCTTTGTCAGAAACATAATCTGCAAATATCTTCTCCCATTCTGAGGAATGTCTTCTTGCTTTACTTACTGTGTTCTTGGCTGTGCAGAAGCTTTCTAGTTTGATCAGGTCCCAGTAGTTATATTTTTTGATGCTGCTTCAATTGCCCCGGGGGTCCTCCTCATAAAATATTTGCCCAGGCCGATTTCTTCAAGAGTTTTCCCTGTACTCTCTTCTAGTATTTTTATAGTTTCATGTCTTAAGTTTAAATCTTTAATCCAATCTTTAATTAAATCTTTAATCCCGAGAGTCTATCTTTTTTTTTTTTTTTTTTTTTTGAGACAGAGCCTCACACTGTCACCCTGGAGAGAGTGCTGTAGCATCACAGCTCACAGCAACCTCCAACTCCTGGGCTCAAGCGAGTCTCCTGCCTCCGCCTCCCAAGTAGCTGGGACTACAGGTGCCTGCCACAACACCCGGCCATTTTTTGGTTGCAGCTGTCGTTGTTTGGCGGGCCCGGGCTGGATTCGAACCCGCCAGCTCAGGTGTACATGGCTGGTGCCTTGGCCCGTTGAGCCATAGGCGCTGAGCCGAGTCTATCTTAGTTAATGGTGAAAGGTGTGGGTCCAGTTTCGGTCTTCTACA
>CAUYRH010172123.1:0-64711 GCA_963574655.1 Perodicticus potto | reverse complement strand
AAGCAAGAACAGAAATAAACTCCCTCACAATAATATAAAAAGCATCCAAGAAAAATAAGCAAGTAATATCCTACATGGTAGTGAAAGATTATATCCTTTCCTTTTAAGAGCAAGACAAGAATGTTTCCTTTTTTTTTTTTTTTTTTTTTGATACAGAGCCTCAAGCTATCACCCTGGATAGAGTGCTGTGGCATCACAGCTCACAGCAACCTCCAATTCCTGGGCTCAAGAGAGTCTCCTGACTCTGCCTCCCAAGTAGCTGGGACTACAGGTGCCCGCCACAATGCCCAGCCATTTTTTTGGTTGCAGCCGTCATTGTTGTTTGGCAGCCCGGGCTGGATTCGAACCCGCCAGCTCAGGTGTACGTGGCTGGCGCCTTAGCCCGTTGAGCCACAGGCACCGAGCCAAGAATGTCTCCTTCGACCACTTCTGTTAAACATGTCAGGAGAGTTTCTAACTAGTAAAATAAAGCAAGAAAAATAAATAAAAGATGTTGTTGGCTGGGTAAAGAAAAACTATTGGAAGTAATACTTCATTTAGTTCAGTGAGGTTACAGGCTACAAGATCCTTATATAATATCAATTGTATTTTTATGCACTAGCAAAAGAAAAGTACAACTTGAAATTAATATTTGAAATAATACTTAAATTTAAAAACCAACAAAAGATGCAAAAGAACTGCACGTTGAAACTGCAAAAACCTTTTGAAACAAACAAGAATAAAAATGAAGAGGTGTACACTATGTGTTACAAAACTTCTCCCCATATGGTAATGATGAATATTGATTAAATGTCATTTCCTTATCTATTGATTTATACATTCAACTTAATATATACTAAAATTATAATAGGTGAATTTTTTATAGAAGTAGTCCAAATGACTTTAAGAAAGAACAAATTTTAAGATTTAACACCAACTGTTGTAAATACCTATTTAAAGTTACATTAATCAAAAAACATGGTATTGCCAAAATACGGACAGGCAAAAAAGTGAAAGAGTCCAGAAATAGACTTCCATGTATTTAAAAAGTTGATTTTTGTCAAGGGGTAAAATGCAATTCAGCAAGGAAAGGATATTTGCAACCATTGGAGTTGGAGCTATTTAATATTCATATGTAAAAAAAAGTCTTCTTTTCATACCTTGAAACATAATATATGATTTAAAATAACAAAATTCCTTGGATAAAACACAGGGGTAAACTTTTGAGAGTTTGAGTATCATTGTTTTTTTTAGATAGAACTCCAAACACATAATCTATTATATTTATAATCTATTTATTAAGAACAAATTGATAAATTGATTTTTTATTAAAACTGAAAACACCTTGCTCTTCAAATGGCACTCTTACAGAATGAAAAGACAAACATTACTGAAAGAAAATATTTGTCAACTAGAAGCAAGATAAAGAATTTTTATCCAAAACACACAAAACTCTTTCTAAATTCGTTCATAACAAAACAAAAGAAAATAAAAACGTGAAAAAGATTTGAACAGACATTTCAAGAACATATAGAAATTAAAAATTAACAATAAAAATTATGCGCAACTAGTCATTAAGTTAATACATCCTAATCCATTGAGAAATATGACTGCAGAAATATTAAAATTAACAATACTAACCATCTCTACTCTTTATGAGATTGTGAAAAGACAGAAATTCTCTCCAATATGGTGAGAATGTAAACTGGTGCATCCACTTTGGAGAACAATTTGACAAGTTCTTAAAAAGTTAAATAGACTCCTACTATGAGATCTTCCCATTTTACCCTGAAGCATTTACTTCTATATAAAGAGAAAAGACACCACTTTACCAAGACCTGTGCTCGCATGTTCATAGAAGCTTTATTTCCAAACGCTAAAAACTAGAAGTAGCTCAAATATCCATCAACAAGCACATGGACAAGTTCTGAAAAATATCAACGGAGTAAAATATAACTTGTCAGTAAGCAAGGACTAAACTATTAATAGGCAAAAATTTAGCTAAATCTCGAAGGCATTGTGCTGAGTGAAAATAATCATTCCACTCGTGAAAACGTCAGAGCTGTCTTCAGGTAAAACAGTTCCGTGGTGACCCGGGTTACAAGTGGAGAGAAGATGTGACTCCTCTCACAAAGCCAATGGCATAGGGAGATTTGGGAGTGGTGCCGTCATTCTGGAATCTACCTAAGGAAGTGTCTGCATGAATCTCCTCAAGTTAACATTCATAAAACTGTACACAAAAATATCAAATTTGAGTATGTTTGCTAAAATAATCAAAAAGTGAAAGCTACTAGGATATTAATATGAGATGTGTGGGTGTATATTTGCTTAAGTAAACTTGACTCTGGGAAGCTAAAACTTTAAGAGTGTAAGTGGAAAAGAAGAGAAAGATTAGAAGGGAAAGAGAAACAATACTTCTCTGTGAATATCTCATAAATTTTATATCATAACAATGCAGCTAGTTATATAAAATTAAATTAAATCAAAATAAAAAATCACAAATTTAAAATAGGAAAAATAAGATCAACTATATTTGCTTCCTATTGCTTCCCTAACAAATCATCATAAACTTAGTGACTTAAAACAAAACAAATTTGTTGAAATACATTATAGCTCTGTAAATCAGAGTCCAGAACAGATCTCATTGGACAGAAACCCAGGATTATTTCCAAATTGTAGGGCAGCTGCACACTATGGCTATGTCCATCTTCCCCTATTTTTAAAGGTGACAAGGACATGTCATAGCCTTGTCAGGTCACACCTCTCTAATGATCTGCCTCCTCACTCCCACCCATATGTAAAGATGTAAAGATATTGCACTTTGAAGAATACATGTGATGAGCCAGAGTCATCTGGGCGATCCAGAATACTCTCATAATCTCAATGACTCTACCCCTCATCACATCGGCAAAGTGCTTTTTGCCATTTAAGGCAACACGTTCACAGCTTTCAGGGAATCAAACATGGACATTTTGGAGAAGGGGGTCCATCATTTCTCTGCATCCTTGACTTTTAACATAACACTATCGTACATACACACACACAAAGTATTTTAAATGACCTTCAGTTAGGATAATGCAGATAAAAATCATATTAACATTGATAATGTAAAAAATTATCAGCATGACAAAATAGTACAGATTTTAAGTAAAATAACTCAAATACCATTACGAAATTTGTTTCGGAAATAAAAGCATAAGTCTAAGATACATTTTCTCTCAAAAAGTACACAACAAATGACCAATTCCCAGCACTGCTCAGTGAAAAGCATAAAATCAATGACTAAAACCTTCATAATGAGCACTTGTAATATCAGATTGTGATTTGTAAATATATGGGGTGATGATTTTTTTTTTACGTATACAGGTGTTTATTAGGTTTCCACTTTTTTCCTTCACAGAATTAGAAAGGCTTAAAATTTAATAATAATAACAATGTTTAAGATAAGGACTAGAAACAAAAACCTTGTAAAGAATGAATGAAGATAAATACATGCAGAAAAGAAATCAGATGATTACGTCATCAAAATATTAAGTGATATTAATAATAATAATGCAAAGAAAGTAGCATTCACATTGTCAGATAAGAGTACGTCTATTATAGAATGCTTTAACTCTGAGGCTCAGGATGGAGCCATCATTTAACTTCTTATTTTTTTTCCGAAGTCTCAAAAAATAGACAACTAGTATTTATAAATAAAAGTAAAAGATAATTTCAAAAAACAGATCATGCCAAATCTTATAGACAATAGAAAAAAAAGAAATATTTCAAAATCTTTCTACTTAATCTGGATACACCTGATATTAAAATTGGAGAAAATATATTGTTATAAAGGGAAATTATAAACATATTTCGCTTATAAATGAGGATGCAATATCCTAAACAACATAGGGGGTGATGATTGATTCCGAATTTCTAACGTGAGTTTTATACAGTGAGATTGGAATAGCTTGTCATATAGAAAGCCATCCAGATAACACAGAGTAGAAAGCCATCCAGATAACACAGACTGCTAGAGGCATGGGGGAGTGACCTAAATTCCAAGTTTAAAAGTCTCGTATAAGTCATCTACAGGATACTTGCATATTAATAAAAATAATGATTTCAATGACTTCAGATATCAAATATATTGATATTCATTAGTTGCCCATCTTTGTAACATACTATATTTAGTATTATGGGGATAAAGACAAAAAAAAATAGAAGTCAAGATCCAAGGCAGCTTCTTACTTGAAGGCTTAGTATCTTACTGTTCTGAGAAATAGTAAACAAAAGGCATATTTTTTAATCTCTAATTTCTAAGTGAAGAGTACTGCATGAGATCAAATAATTATGAAGGAAATTGTAAGTTTCTCTAACCAAATACTTTAATTAGAACACAAGTATAAGTGATTCTGAATATTATCACTTTGACAGTAACTAATAAAGTAATGTATCCAGGCAATGAGTACCAAAGTTCATCCCATCACAATAACGGAGTATATAGATGTTATGCGCCACCTTGTGGAAATACATGGTTCTGCCAATGAAATATTTCTGCCTAAAATGGAACCTGAGCAATTATCAAGATATTAGTGGTTTCCAGAGGGAAACATAGATTAAAAATAATGCCCTAACTTTAATACTCATAGAAAAATTCAAAATAAGCCAAAATGGGATAACATTACAAACACTTAAGCCTGGGTAAAAGAAGGCTGATAATACCCTGTTTTGGCAAGAGTGTGCATTTTTTTGATTCTCAATATACTACTGCTAGTAGTAACGAAAATCCATTTGATTACTGGAAAATGCTTGAGCATATTAACTAAAGTTGAAAATGCAAGAACTGTATGACCTAGTATTGTTACTTCTAGGAATATAGCCACCGTAATTATGAAAATATTTCAACAACAGCTATTTTCAAGATTTTTTTTCTTAGTGAGCATGTTTATAGTAGCCCAACCTCACAGATGACTTTAAGGTCTATTCACATTAAAATTATAAATAAATAGATAAATTGTTACACTTCTTTGGTGAAATACTATTTAGAAGAGGTAGTGAGCCTCTACCATGCTCATCAACAAGAACAAATCTCATGAGCCTAGTTTTGAGTAAAATAAACTGGCCCCCCAAAAATTATTACTGTCTGATGCTATGAATATAAATTTAAAAATAAAATATGGGGACACACAACTATTGCATTAGAAATAGAGAGATGAAAAAGAACTCTTTTCATGAGAGATAAGAGGAGGCCCATAGGGATGTGGTAAGTCTGTGTTTACTGAACAGAACAGTGGTTTTATAGATGCATTCAATTTATAAAAAGTAATAAATCCATGTTCTTCTAGTTTATTATTTTTTTAAGTTTGCCTCATGTTGCAATAATTCAATTTATCTTTTTTTCCTTTTTATTAAGTCATATTATACACATAGATCATGAATACATTTATGCTTTTGTGGGGTACAATGTATTGATTTTTTTATACAATTTAAAATGGTTACATCAAACTAGTTAATAAAGCTTTCACCTCATTTACTTAATTATTGTGTTAAGACATTTATGTTCTATACTTGGTAGATTTGACTTGTACCCTTACAATATGCTCCATAGGTGTAGTCCCACCATTTACCTTACCTCTATCGAACCTCTCCCCTCCCCGCCCATCCCCCTCTACTTTTTTCCTTCATCCTGGCTATAGTTGTGATCTATCTTTCATAAGGCAGTGTGAGTAATCATAAAGTAGTTTCATAAAAGTATTTAGTTCATTGGATACTTTTTCTTCCACTCTTGAGATACTTTACAAGAAGAATATTTTCCATCTCCAACCATTTAAACATAAAAGAGGTAAAGTCTCCATCCTTTTTTAAGGCTGCACAGTATTCCACGGTATATATATATATATATATATATATATATGCCATAATCTATTAATCCATTCATAGGTCAATGGGCACTTGGGCTTCTTCCATGACTTGGCAATTATGAATTGAGCTGCAATGAACAATCTGGTGCAAATATCTTTGTTGCAAAGTGATTTTTGGTCTTTTGGATATATACCCTAGTAGAGGAATTGCAGGATCCAATGGCAGGTCTACTTTTGGATCCCTCAGTTTTCTCCAAACTTCTTTCCAAAAGGAATGTATTAGCTTGCATTTCCACCAGCTGCAGAAGTGTTCCCTTTTCTCCACGTCCCCGCCAACATCTGTAGCTTTGGAATGTTGTGATGTGGGCTACTCTTACTGCAGATAGATGATATCTCAAAGTAGTTTTGATTTGCTCTTCTTTGATGATTAAAGATTCTGAGCATATCTTCATGTGCCTGTAGACCATGTGCCTGTCTTCTTCAGAGAAGCTTTTGTTCAAGTCTCTTGCCCATAATGCAATGGGATCACTTGTTCTTTTCTTATTGATAAGTTCGAGTTCTCTGTTGATTCTGGTTATCAAACCATTGTCAGAAACATAACTTGCAAATATCCTTCCCATTCTGAGGGCTGTCTTCTTGCTTTACTTACTGTGTTCTTGGCAGTACAGCAGCTTTTTAGTTTGATCAGGTCCCAGTAATGTATTTTTGGTATAGCTTCAATTGCCTGGGAGGGTCCTTCTCATAAAGTGTTCTCCGAGGCCAATTTCTTCAAATGCTTCCCTGCACTCTCTCCAAGAATCTTTATAGTTTCATATCTTAAATTTAAGTCTTTTATCCAGTGAGAGTCAATTTTTGTTAGAGATGAAAAATGTGGGTCCAGTTTCAGTCTTCTATAAATCGCCAGCCAATTCTCCCAGCACCATTTGTTAAATAGGGAATCTTTCCCTCAATTTATATTTTTGATAGGGTTATCAAAGAGAAAATGCTGATAAGTGTCTGGATTCATCTCTTGGTTCTCTATTCTGTTCCATATATCTACATTTCAATTTTTGTGCCAGTACCATGCTGTTTTGATCACTATATATTTATAACATAGTCTGAAGTCTGGTGGCGTGATTCCTCCTGATTTATTTTTATTTCTGAGTAATGTCTTAGCTACTTGAGGATTTTTTCTGTTTCCATATGAAATTAAGTGCTAATTTTTCCAGATCTTTAAAGTATGACAGAGGTACTTTAATAGGGATTGCATTAAATCTGTATATTGCTTTGGGTACTATGGACATATTAACAATGTTGATTCTTCCTAGCCATGGGCATGGTATGTTTTTCATCTTAAGCTATCTCTAATGAATATTGATGCAAAAATATTCAATAAGATCCTAGCAAACAGAATCCAGCAACACATCAAACAAATTAACACCATGACCAAGTGGGTTTTATCCCAGGGTCTCAAGGCTGGTTCAATATACATAAATCTATAAATATAATACATCACATTAACAAAATAAAAACAAAGACCATATGATTCTCTCAATTGATGCAGAAAAAGCATTTGATAATATCCAGCATTCTTTCATGATCAGAACACTTAAGAAAATAGGTATAGAAGGGACATTTCTTAAACGGATAGAGGCCATCTACAGCAAACCCACAGCCAATATTGTATTGAATGGAGTAAAATTGACAACATTTCCACTCAGATGAAGAACCAGGCAAGGTTGCCCACTGTCTCCATGGCTTTTTAACATTGTAATAGAAGTCTTAGCCATTGCAATCAGGCAAGAGAAGGCGATCAAGGGTATCCATAAAGGGTCAAAGGATATCAAATTGTCACTTTTTGCAGATGATATGACTGAATACCTGGAAAACCCCAAGGACTCATCTACAAAACTCTTAAAAGTGACCAAAGAATACAGCGGCATCTCAGGATACAAAATCAATACTCACAAATCAGTAGCATTTATATATACCAACAATAGTCAAGCTGAAAAATGTCAAGGACTCTATTCCTTTTACAATAGTGCCAAAGAAGATGCAATATCTAGGCATGTATCTAACAAAGGACATGAAAGATCTCTATAAAGAGAACTATGAAAATCTGAGAAAAGAAATAGCTGAAGATGTTACCAAATGGAAAAACATACCATGCTCATGGCTGGGAAGAATCAATTTATCTTAAAATTTACTACATCCACCCTAATTCTGTCTATTTCTTGGGAATTTTCAAAACAGCTTCTGTGATTGGGTAAGAAGCAAAATATAAGATAAGAAGAAATTTATATTGACTAAACTCAATTTGTTTCTTATATGGATTTTGATTGAAATAAAAAGCCATTTACTTAAAACCTTTATCATACATGATATTTTAAATAATTGATGAATATCTAATATTGTAAGAATTCATTTATATCATACAGGTGATAATCAGTGTACTATTAAAACATACGCATAAATGTGTACTACTAACACTGAGAAATGTGTGTTTATATTTTAAATATTAATATTGACATACGAATAGCTTTTCTTTTATGGAGAAAGTTCTATGATGTATGGAATTTGCTTCAAAATAATCCAGCATGTGTGAGGAAGTGAGGTTGGGGAAAAGCTATGTGATTACAGAAAAAATAAGAATGGCCATGAGTTTGTAATTATTGAACCAGTAGGTTCATTACATTAATATTGTACTTTAAAAATATAATTAGATACAATTAAAATTTTCAATAAAACTTTTTAAAACTTGACAATGTTAAAATATGTGAAATATCATATTAACTACATTAAATAATTGTAGCCTAAATATGTGAATATGGTATATATAACTAGAATATATAATTTCTTTATTTAAAAAGAGATCATTTTAAGGGATTAATAATATGTTTTTTCCAAAGTATCTGTAGTTTTCAGGAAAATAACATCACCAATTGACTTATTTTTCAGTTGCCTACAATATAACTAACTTCAGATGTTCAGAAAGATTCAACACTTTGGACACTAAGAATGTACTATAGCTTTAATACAAATTAGTTACTTGACATATACTCTTTAATTTATATTAATTCTTTTTAAACAGATATCCTGCTACATATCCTTATACATTTCTGAGAAATATCAGCATTTGAAGGAGTAAAACTTTCATAAAGAAGTAAATGTGACTGAAGGCACAATTGTACCACTGGCCATGCCCTGAAATAAAATAGAAAGATATCAGTAACCTTTCAATGACAGTTTCATGGAAGAATATGAAGACAGCTGTGGGTTATTTTCCTGCATAAAAATCTTCATTTAATTGGAATTCATAAAGAATTAGCAGCAAAATTTCAATGAAACATTTAATGTCAAACTATTTGGAGCAACACATTTTAACAATATTTTATAACTTTTTATTGCATTTTGCCTCCAAAGTTCTTGAGGATTTCTTCAACTTTTTGTAAAGTAACCTAAAATTCTTTATGTAAAGATTCACACATTTATAATCATTCTATTAAATTGTTTTACAAGTGAAGCAGAGCTATAAAACTTACTCCAGAAGATAGAAGATCGTCAGAAGACAGTAATGTGACATTTAACAACCACATTTTCTAGTCATCAACTTCTTATTTGATAGAGTCTATGGCATAGTTTTAAATTTCTGATCAGTTCAAATACCACTTAAAAGTTTAAGGGGAAAAAAGCCACTATTGCAAATAAATGCACTTTCTTTTACATTTTGGATAATTCTGTACAAGATAACGTGTATCAGACAACAGCATGATTTAAAGTTTAACATTTTATATACATAATTACTCATGCATTTGTTTTCTAGTCAATTGAATCTGAGTCCAATATCCTTTCTTCTGCTATTTTTTTCTTGTAAGTACCTTGTTTTTCTTTGTTATTTGAGATTAAATAGACATAAATGCTCAGGGCAGAGATGGACCATCCTGCTAGAATGTTAAATCTCTAAACTTTATTATAAGTAATCTCCACTTAATGCTATGTTGCTATTAGATGAGACTCAAAAGTGTGATTTACTAAAATTCATAAATCGAGTTATCTCTTATTAATATTCCAAAAAGTACCAACAAAGTCAGTGATAAAGATTTGCTTAGTGGTTTACTGCAATCAGATTATTCTGCCTTCTCCAAAAGGAAGTAAGGGGTTCTTCCTTCTGAGGTAGGCAGAAGAATTTAAAATGTATTAAGTACTGGACCTTCAATGTGTAGACATTACTTTTACTCAGATTCTATTCATAAAAATGTAGTCATATTTGACTGCAAGGGAGACTGAGAAGCGTAGTCAAAGTGGATAGCCTCATAGCCGGCTATATTTCTATTACCATGACATAGGGAATAACAGATGTCACTGAAGAGCTCCCTACAGTTAGCGACTAAAGCAGAGGGTGAGCATGTTGAATTATGAGAAACGGAGAAGTAGGGGTGAATAGAGACCAAAGGAGCACCCACCTATGAGAACATAGGAGTTTCAGGTCATGAATGGCTATAATTAAATCGCTTTTGGATACTATTTTATGTATCTGTAAAATCATCTGTTTGTCTTACCTCAATATCTCTCAAACTTCAGTAAGAAATGAGAAAACTGTGTGTGCATGAATGTGCATGGGTGTGTTCTCTAAGTCTCTAGAACCCTGGAGTTTCTAATAAATTTAGTTAGATGAGGAGAAGGAATCTGGGAATGCATATAGTATTTTTGACAATATTCCTAAATGTTTTTAATGTGTACAAACCATAAATGACCCTTGGGTAAACCTTTGTTAACAATCAACTCCCAATTTTTGCATCCATATACGTATGAAAGTGAGGAAGAAGATATGTGAAACACAAAAAAGATACATCTTGAAAGCCATGAAGAATGGAAATTAGGCAAAAATTGTTCAGATATCTGAAACTAGAGGAAGAGGCTTTTTAAAAATGACTACTAATCATAAAAGATAAATTGTTCAATTTACCTATAATAAAACTCTGAACATATACTTACCAAAAAAAGTTAAAAAAACCTATGTAAGGAGACTGAGCACCAGGCTTGTAGAAGTGGTCACTGGTTCTTGAAGGAGGTGCTGAGAGTGGGACAATCTCCTGCCCAGCCAGCATGGAGACGTTTTGCAGCCCAGAGACAAGCCCTCAAGCAACTGCATGCTTTAGCAAGATAAGATCAGTTGCTCCTTAGCAAGCAGGTGTTATGCTTTGAACACTCGTGGTGTATCAGGGTGGGAGTTGATTTGGTGGGAAAAGAGCATGTAGTGATCATTAGGCATGTAGACATTGTACATCATCATGGGGCACGCCCCACACCTGTTGTATGCTGTTTCAATAAAAGGCCATGACAGAGATTGCTCAGGGCTTCCTTGCACCTATGGGAAGTCCACCTCTTGCAAGCATTCCTACTTCTATCCATGTCCCGGCTGATGGGGTGCCACAGCGGCACAGATAGATATATACAATAAAATCTCTGTGAGTTGACCACCCCTGGGTCTGTAACAAACTGTTCAACACATGCAGGAGGTCAACATCAGGAACTGGGCCTACTAAATTGATACATACATGTACCTTACTCTCTTGTATAGCTGTTAATGGAAAATAATGTGAAATCATACATAATCAAAACACAGTAAAATAATAGATATAGCATCATACAAAATCAATATATTTATGACTTTCTTATGGTTTAATCATCCTCTCTGAAAAAAAGAGTTAGTCTTTGTCTGTTTCTTACTCTTATTTTAAACACAAGTGGAGGCATCACTCTCAGTCCTGTGTACACCACTCGGCACTCCACAGCAAATGACTTCAACTGCATTATCAGATGCCTGGCATCCTCTTCCTGCATTATCAGATGCCTGGCATCCTCTTCCTGCATTATCAGATGCCTGGCATCCTCTTCCTGCATTATCAGATGACTGGCATCCTCTTCCTGCATTATCAGATGCCTGGCCTCCTCTTCCTGCATTATCAGATGCCTGGCATCCTCTTCCTGCATTATCAGATGACTGGCCTCCTCTTCCTGCATTATCAGATGCCTGGCATCCTCTTCCTGCATTATCAGATGCCTGGCATCCTCTTCCTGCATTATCAGATGACTGGCCTCCTCTTTTGGATTCTCTGCAGTTGCTGTGTCATCCTCATTTGCTTCTTCCACTTCATCAGCTGTTCCATGTGCTTTAATGTAAGTCTGTTTTTCTTTTCTTTATTTTCTTTTTCTTTTTCTTTCTTTCTTTTTTTTTTTTTTTTTTTGAGATGGCCTCTTGCTAAGTAGCTTTAGCTGTAGCGTAGTGGCACTATCATAATTCACTGCACCCTCCAACCCAAGCCTCTAGTGATCTTCCCCTGCCTCAGCCTCTGCAGTTGGGATTACAGGTGCCTACCATGTTCCCCAAGAAAAATACTTGCATATTTACACTAAAGGACAAAGAAAAAATATTGTTGACAATGTTATTCTAACTAACCAAACATTGGAAACACCCCACAGATCTTTCAAAACATCCTACTCTTGCCAAAGACATTATAAAAAAATCTATAATGGTCATCCTTATCAATATATTTTGGGCCGACACAGTACTAAAAGGAAAAGGATAACTGAGAGTTGAGGAAATTATTTTTCTATGTGATATACAAAATTCAAAATCACAAAACATTATTGAATACATATAAAAGAAATCATATTTCACAGATTAGATGCAAAATTCACTTATATTAATATGGTCTTGAATTATACATACTGACTTTGAAGAAGACCTGGAAATTTTGGTATAATACAAGCCAACAATGTACTATGATGTTAAAGAAAACCCAACTAAGGAGCTTTCAAACTTCCTTAATACAAAGTAAACCCAACTAATGAATTTTCAAACTTCTTTACTACAAGCAAAATAAAAAATCTCAGATCCAGAAAGATAACAGTCTCTTTTTTCTCTCCTATTCTAAATATTGACAGGCATCGGCATCTAAAATAGGAGATTCAATTAAAAAAACTAATTTATCAGCAAATTTACCTGGAGGTTGAGGACTCTCCCAGTCATAGCGAGTAGGAAATGTCAAAAGGAAAAGAAGGTACTTCAGCCAAGGTTAGGCACTCAAATGCATTCAGAGGAAAATAAATCTGCTTTCTGGGAATAGGCCTGATAAGTATGATAAATACGAGAAATGAGAGAAATGACTAAATTTAGAACTTATGCTCTCTATGTTATAAAAGAGAAATTGATAAATTAGAATAGTTTACCTTGAAAAACAGAGTTATTTTGCCACTGAAAATATTCACGTGCAGATGAACTGATCAGGTTTCAGTACTGGAGAAAAGCTTTGATGAAATTTTGTATGCATTATCTCAGTCTTATAAAATTATATTATTTTATTATTATTTGATATTCAAGACAAAACTGTTGTTACTTTTAGAGAAAGAAGGACAGATAGGATGAGGCTCAGTGTCCCAGGCTGCTTCGTTAGCAAGATTATAGCTCAGCACAGACACCAACGCCAGGGCTCCAGTGATCTCCCTGTTTCAGCCTCCCAAGTACCTGAGACCATATGTGTGTGCCACCACCCTTGCCTAATATTTTTGTCATTTTTTTCCCTAAGCAAACATGTTCTTTGGGCTGTTATCTTCCTTCAGCCTCCTCAGTGGCTGGGATTACAGGATGAACCATTGCACCTGACTCTCAAGTATACTTTAAAAAAAAAATACCATTATACTTAAAGAGAGTTTTATGAATTGATCATGGTGGCTCATATCTGTAATCCCAGGTCTTTGGGAAGCTTAGGCAGGGGTATAGCTTGAGGCCAGGAGTTCAAAACCACCCTGAGCAATGCACTGGGTACCTGTAATACTGACTACTCCATAGGCTGAGGCAGGGAGCATCACTAGAGCTCAGGAGTTGGGGTGCCGTGCGTTATGGTAGTGCCGCTGCAGTACAGATGAAGCTACATAGCAAAGGGCCATCTCAAAAAATAACAATAACTACATGATTAAGAGTGCATTCAAAAGAACGATGTTTTAGAAAAGAAAAGGAATTTTAACAGCTAGTATTAGTTCACTTTATATTGTCTATATCAGATAGAATAAATAAATAGATGTTGTTAAACTCTTATATTTGTTCCAAACTTCCAGACAAAGTCTCCACATATATCTATATTCATGTCCTCTCTGCATTAGTCACTATGGAAAGACAATGGATTCTATTCTGGCTGGGTTTAAGTGGGAAGTACAAAATTGCTCTTCAAAAGTTTGATTTTTAGGTTTCCTTTTCTATTTTGCCTGTGGTTATGACAATTCCTAAGACTTTATCCCAAGTGATTCAAATTGAATTTTAGTGATAATTGTGCCTAAGTGCTCTTAATGTGACTTAAGTGAAATCTTTAAATCTATTCCTTCTAAACAAAACATAATGGCGATTTAGTGTTATTCAACTGAAATTTTAGGTTCACGTCCTTTAAGATGTTATGATTATATTCATCCCTACATTGTGAAGTACTAATTTTAATTTATGTGTAAAGGTTATTTTTTTTAATGATGATATTGATTGTATTGGATTTGTATTGGAAATAAGTATATGAGATAAAAATAGAACAATATATAATTTGGTGGAATTTTCAGCTTTCAAACCCTATTTCCAATTTGTTCTTAAATTTTTTAGTACTTTTAATACAAAATAACTCAATGAAAATTAACTATACATAGTAAGGCATCATATAAGAAATTTACATGTAGTATCTCAGTTAAACTTCAAAAAACTCATGCATAAATATTTTGTCTATTTTGGAACTTTATTTAATTAAACTTTCTTTCTGAAACTTTTGGATTAGATCCAAAGACCAAGCCACTGTGAGGTTTAGGTTTCTGGTGGTGTTTTATGGTCAATATAACTAATATGTATTTGCCATAAAAGTGTCTCAACTTACTGCTCGTGGTGGGGCTAGATGTACACGATAGAAGGAGCACATTTGCTAGGTTAAACTGCTGCTACTTCTGCCTGATGTGTTCCTTGGTGCTCTGTGTATTCTCCCTTGCAGGGTTATATGGTCAAGGAAGAAACGTATGGGCACAGCTTTTTTATAAAGAGGGGACATCTCTTGTTCCTACAGCACTGCCTTGGAGAGTCCAGGCCCACACCTGTAAACATGCTGTACACAGTTTGTCCTTCAGCATTGGGCAGTTTTATGCCTTAAGAAGTAAATGGTGAATATATTCCTGAATGCAGGACAGGGAAGGGTGAAGATGTAGAGATTAATGGGCCTGAACAATACTTTCTAATGCAACTGCAAGCAAATTAATTTCCATATTTGTCAAAACAAGAGTGAAAAGGCAGCCTAAAATCTCAAATTTTTTTGTAAGATAAAAAGTTGGGTGAATCCTAAGAAAGCAGGATGGTTTTTAGTAAATCTTGTTGCCTATTAAGCAGAGATTTACAGGTGATCTGCGAAGGGGAATTTGTCCTGCCACACATTAACAGAAGGTGGAGAGTAAAACATAGTCTTAACTGCTTGCCTTTATGGTATTGAAGCTCTTTTAATGCCATTTTAAATTTGCTTAATTTAATCCTTCTATTAATTTAAAAGAACATAAAAGCCACTAGTTTTATGGTCATACTTTATTTTGCCTTCTGTGGACTTCTGTTTTAATTCATTTCATGGTAGCCGTAGGCAGGCAAACTGGGCTCATCACGCTGCCCCTCGGCGCTGCCGCCAATCACCACATCACTCACTAAAACACGGATACCTTCTATTTTCTTATTTTACTTGTGTTCTCTTCTTTTTTACATGCATAGGAATCAAATAATGTTCTTTTAAAGGAAAATAACAAAACGCAGTTTTCTGGTATTCTGTTGAGAATGGTTGGTAGCCTCTGCTGCATGCTAAGGGTGGGATTTGGGGAGGGGACTGGTAAAGGGCAAGTCGTGTGGTCCTGAATTGCTTCTTTTCATTGTAAGTGGGACAGTAGTTCCTCGAGATGTGTAGTTAAGGACACAGTCCTCTCTGTTAAATTTGTGGCTGTGGAATTCTGGCCACTTACAAGCAGTATCCTGAGTATGGCTAGTCCTGCTGCGAGGATATAGACACCTCTGTTCCTTCCTTATTCTGGTGCTCTTTAGGGTCACATCCACTTGAGAGTCAGTCTAGTACACTTATTTCCAGGGTCCCTTGAAAGATAACTCACCGAGATGACAATACTGCTCTACAATCCAGGAGCCAACTCGTCCTTCAATAATTGATATGTATCCATTAGGATTATAAAAGTATATATAAGTCATATAGATACTGTACTATGTACTGAGTCTTAGAAGAGAAATATAGATGTATTCTATTATTTATTCCTCACAGTAAAGGTATTATTTGTATCTTATAGAATAAGGAAGTAGCAGAGCTTTTTGAGTCACAGCTAATTTCCTACATAGTTTCTACCAGAAAAATCTATCCCACTAATAAACCCCAGACGGCCCTAATACCTGCATCAGCTGTGACCTTACAAGGGGAGAACTATCCTTGAGTTAAACTACTTTATTTCTTATAAGGCATAATTTCTAATTTTTTGGACTTCTTTTTGCAATATTCTTCACAGACAATATTTAAATTTGTTGATAAAGTATAATGAAATGATGTAATATAAGCCACAAATAAAGCCTCTTAAGGTCTCTGTGTGGTCTGGACCAGCCATGTCATATATGTGTAGATAGACAGACTCTTCTGTAGAAGTAATCCAATCAAAGTTATTTAAGAGAAAACCTAATTAATTCAAAACAAATAACAGTATCTGATAACCCTACATTTTTTCTTTTACATTGCTTGTCCTTTGAACATTCTAGAAGATTTTATCCTTACTAATATATTTCGAATTGTTCACTTCTAGGTAACATGGCCAGATTTTTTTTAATGTGCTAGAAATTTATAATCTTGGGGTCTATTGTGGAAAATAATCAGTGTTCAACCTGAATCTAATGTGGAGTAAAAGGTTATGATATGGTTGAATGTGAGCAGTAAAATACTAAGTAAAAAATAAGACATGTTACATGTGATATTTTATAAATTAAAAAATAATTCTAATATATAAACTATTTAGGATATAAAAGAATATAAAGAGAATGCAGGGTGATCATGAAGACCAAGTTCTGGATGTTGGTTATTATAAGAGAAAAAAAGGCAAGAAACTGAGATGGGGACAGATCACAGAGAGATTTTTAAAGTCTTAATGTCTGTTTTCCTTGGTGGGTTCCTATGCTTTTGTTATATTATTATGCCCATAAATATGATCATATGTATGTTCTTATTTATTTAAAGTAAATAGAAGGCTTTATATAGACCCAGGATTGGAGTGTGTCATGAGGCAAAAATTATGCTTAACCTAATTACTTGTACTGAAATATTAACAGAAAAATAAATACATAAACATAGGGCATGAGATGAATTTCTAACTCAGCGATTTGCAGCTTCCACTTCTTGAGTGAGTTGCTTAATATTTCTGACCTTAATTTACTGCAATATGAGCCTGGAGAAATAATACTTATGTCTCCAGGCAGTGGAGAGGATTAAATGATGCAATTATCCTGCTTCCTGGTTAGAGTAAAAAGGTTATTTCATTTTTTCCTCTCAAAAAATCAAAGTTACTCAATTCTGAAATAAAATTAACAGCCACATATATGTGGCTAAAATTTGGAAGTGCTAAAAATTTGTGTATATTTCTATTTACTGTATTTCTATTACTTGTTGTAGTAGGTTTCCTGTACAAATGTGTATTGTAAAAGAAAATATGAAAATAATTCATTACATTCAATAAATAAGTGAAAAATCAGAGTTAGAGAATTTAACACTAGGTGCTAAGAAGTTAAAAGAAATCACTTGCCATTTCTTTGTGAATCTCAGTTATTTTTTATAATCAAGGGAAAGTGTTTGTGTGTTTCTTTATTTTCTGCACATTTGGTTGACCTTCACCTAACATTTTCTTCAGTAATATTTTGGTAAATATTCTCATTGAAAATTAGCCATTATTTATATAGCTAGTTAATAAAAGAAAAAAAAAAAAAGATTCAATATAAAAGTGTCCTGAATTTTACAGATCGGTACCTTGGTCTAACAGAAAGGTCAGGGGCAAAAAATCCAACCAAAAAAAAAAACTATATATGCTTTGGAAAGGCTGTAAAAATATATCTGCACATTTATTAGAATAAGTAGACCAATTTTGTAGGTTCAATGCTTACAACAGAAAATGTCTCTGCAGAAGTGGTGAGGACTCGCTTGCTAACTGTCTCTACGTCAATCAGACGCAGAGGAGCTCACGTATGGATCACAAATTTTATGATCCTTCTATTTTCTCACATTTAAATCCCTCTAAGTATATATATTTTAATTTGTTAGTAATAATCAGTAATTTTTATAAACCTATTTTCGGCTTTCTAAGGAAAATCATTGACCTTGGTACTAAGGATTTATTTTTATAATAAAGATTCAGTGGTTTCTGATCCTAAAGGTGTTGGATAGCTTTGGAGACTAAAACTATATGTCAAATAGACGATAATTATTATCTAAGTCTAAGGCTAACAGAATGTATTGCCAACATGGCTCAGGCTGTTTTTTAACTGTTTTACAATCAATAGCACCTCAATTTTTTTAAAAGTCTATGGAGTTGTCACTATTATTTTCACTTCATATCACAAATGATATCATAAGGCACTCTAAATCAGGAGTGTTGATTGGCCCCCAGCTCCTAACTCCAATTATTTGATTTCACCCATTATGCTAACTTAACTTTTGTTTCCCCAGTGATGCACACAATAATCTGATTCATGAAGAATGACGAATGAGTGCATCCGACAAACAGAGATCTAAATTTCAGCGGATGGAGGTAACATACCTGTTGGTCTTAAGAAACAGTTTTATTGAGAAGGCTTAATATGATGCACAAATAGGACAGATAAGAATTGCTAGAGCAATGACAATGTGATGAAATTGCGACCAAAAGTGTTAGTTTTACCAAATGGCCAGCTACTATTCATGCATTTATTTATTCATTCAATAGAGCTTTACTGAATATTTTCTATATGCCAGCATTTATTTTTTAATTAGGATATGGTATTAGAGATACAAAATTTTTACTGTAAGACCACTGGTCCAAATATGCTAACATGTAGTGAGGAGAAAAGGGCATAAACCATAAATCACATAAGATTACACATAACAAATGGCAGAAGCTATCCAATTCTAAATGAAAACCATGGCTTATCGATGCAACAGTAAGGAATGTTATTAGAGGCTGATAAAGAAGGCATTATTAGCAAGGCATTACCCTTATTCACCAGCGTCTACTTTTCTTCTCCCTCCTGGGAAGAGAAATAACAATGTTCTCAGTACCCCAGGAGTTAGTTGTGATAATAAGATTAATTCTATCTTGTGGACTGTAATAGAAGTGATCCATGTAACTGATGTCCCAAAGCATAAAACAGGTATGACCTCTCCATGGTCCTTCTTTCCTGGCCACTGAGACAAAGACTCAGATTGAGGTGGCAGAGCCTGTAAGACAAAGGAAACTTGATGGCAATGGGAGGCAGTCGTCCCGTAGAGTTTCGCAAACTTATCAAGACAACGACATGACAGTAAATTTAATATATTAGCTCCCTAAGATTTGGAGGTTGAATTTTACTGCAGCATAGTTCAACTTAATCATGCTAAAGCAAATGATTACCCTTGTCTTTTGAAAAATTATACCTGAAAAGAAGAGGATGTAAAACTAACTGCAGGGTCATGTATAAGAAGTGAAGGATCCTTTTCCTCATTTTCTAATGACGATTTTCATGTATTTTTGTAAATCTTTATAGATAAAGTGGTCATTTATAAAATGATAAGATTTTATTGTATAGTTATGATATTTGCAGCTGTAATAGTTCATGAGTCTATAATATATAATCTTTGAAAATTTTAAAATGATAAGTGTGTCAGAAAATGTTATTGAGAGAATAGACATGGCTTTGTCCCTTCAAGATAGTGAAGAGTGTAAAAAAGAATTATCTAACTTTAATAACTAACATGCCTGGACAAAAGGAGGTGGACTAAAGTGCTTCTCCTTTGTGATAAGTGCCTACCCCTTGGTTCTAATGAGAGATTAATATTTGATTTGAAGTACAGACATTTTTTGCTAAAGGTATGGAGAATATTTTCCTTAATATAAATTAAATATACTAAATTACTTAGTATTCAAAGTGTTTGGTAATAGCTTACATTAAAAAATATGTATAATAGCTTATCATGCTCTTCCCATCAAGCCTTCTTACAACATGCTATATAATTTACATTATAATTCATTAAGATGAGTAGCTGAATTTTTAAATTTAGGTATATTATGAATAGAATTTTGTGGGTGATATTATATTTTGAGTTACCAAAACATTTTACATACTGCATATTTTTTTTTAATTCTACAAAGTCCTGTTCAGTAGCTCCCATTGTCTATTTGCTAGGTATAATGAATACAGTAAAGGTCAAGGAAAATATTTTTTTAATAAATGAATTAGCCAAACTCTCTGTGCTTCTGGGTAAAGAAGAGACTCACGTTTTTATTGTTAAGGGAAAAGATACCGTTTTCTCTCATCCCTACTTCAGAAATAGGTGAGTGTAATGGCCATGGGGCTTCAGAATTGCAGAGTGACAGCACTGGCTGGGCCCAAGAAATGGGGACATAACATGGAACTGTCCAAAACTGAGATCTCTTTCCAGCTGAAGGTAGGAACGACCAGAAAAGCCTCCCCTGTGGTTACACATCTTCTCCATCCAAGGTGTTCAGATCACCCTGTAAAGAAATAAAAACAATGCATTTATTATTCACTTTCTGTAATGTAAGTTATAATAGAAAATTGTTCTTAGGCATTTCCATAATAGCCTTGAAACAATTGAGCTACTTTTCAAAGAAACTAAACTTAGCCAAAAATTTTCTCAAGTCTGACTCCAGCTATTTAAGCCTTTTCCCCCAAATCTCAAAATCATAAAAGAAATATTTTGTTCATTACTTAGAGCTGTCAGTCAATGTTGTTTCTAAGTCACATTTATTTTTATTTTACATTTGTCCGCAAAAGACAAAGTGTAAGAACTGCATCACTATGTTCTCACTAAGTAGTCGCTAAAGTTCAAGTTTAAAGATTGATCCTCTGGTTCAAGCTGAAAAAGTGTCGCAAATGATGAGAGATTATCCATCTATGTCTCTCTTGACTGAAACAGATAACTGTCTTTACTCATCTGAAGCTGAATTATTGCATAAGGTGGAGATGCTTTGGGGAGTGCGTGCGTGCGTGAACGGTGAACGGTGGAGGCAAGGCTGCACCAACACAACTAAATCACTTTCTGTGTTCCTTTCAGAGAGGGAGACAAGGAAAGGTCCTGAAGCTTCTCACTGCATATCCTCAGAGGTACAAGCTGCGGAGAATACAGCAGCCGTACGTGCCACCTGTTACCCTGCTCATCCCACAGAGCTACAGCACAAGTCTTTTATAAAACTGGGCAGCCAATAAGTGATGTCTAGTCTGAAAACCAATCTACAGCCACAAAGTATCTTTTTCTCCTTCCTTGATTAAGAAAACTTTATAAGAAACCCTAATAATGAGACTGAAAAAATCGAGGCCAGTCCTCTTAATAATATGGATTTGTCTGGAGTGAAAGTCAAAGGCTTGAATGTATCCAGCAATTTTAAAGATAACTTTTAAGCATCTATATGGATAGTTCATTTGTAGATTTCACTATGATTTCTAGGGAAATTTTAAGAGAAATTAATGAAGTCATGTGGAAGAGCAGATGCTTTATGAGCTGTTAGCTATTTTTATTAGCGTTTTCATAGCAGGATTTATGTTCAGTTTCTCCATTTAAGGAATATAAAAATGATGAAATGTATTAAACACCATGGATGGATTTCCAAATGTTAAAATATCATTCTTAATTTACCTCATGAAAGTTTAATTTAGTTGAAGAAATTTTAAATCAAAATAACAACATAGTTATTGCTTTTCCTTTTTCATTATGTTGGCAACATTTTCAATAAAATGGAATTTTGAATTGCTATAAATGGTCAAGGAAATTTAGCAAAAGTGCCAATTTCTATATATTTTTAAAATTTATTTATTCGTGTTGTAATTCTATGACCTATGAATTAGTGGGCATTATTAGGTTGAATGGGATTGCCGTCTTTTGCAAGCAGAGAATTAATGAGGGTTGGAAAAGAGGAATGCGGAGGTTAAGTTGACCTAGAACCTTTGTGACCTGGACAAATACAAAGCTGAACTTGGGGGAGTAGGCTGGCTCAAACCTGTAGTCCCACCTACTTGTGAGGCTGAGGTGGAAAGATCACTCGGACCTCTGAGTTGAGGCTGCCGATCTTAGTATGAAAGCATCTCTGCGCTCTAGCCTAGGTGACCAGAGCAAAAACCTGTCTTTAAAAAACAAGCAGACAATAGCAACAGGAAAAGAATTGAACTGGGCAGTGTGATACATAGATAAAATAGAGGGAGATCAAAGTCTTCAAATTAGGACGATCTCCTAGCCAGATAAATGATGTATTCTCTTTTATAGTTAACACAATTTAGCATATGTTCTAAGATGGTATCATGCTGCTTCTTTATTCTCTTTTCCTCCCTTTCTTTGTAAGTGTAGTAAATTTTTGCTAAAAATTGGATATTGTCCCCACAGCTTAGTGGTAGATGTGATATAAGAGGTTTCTCTGGCCAACGAGCCCCTCACATTAGCTCTGACACTGAGGAAGGTGCTATAGAAGGCTCATGGAGACAAGAGGAAGGTGCACAAAGTCCTTCCTTCTTTCCTTCCTTCCTTCCTTCCTTCCTTCCTTCCTTCCTTCCTTCCTTCCTTCCTTCCTTCCTTCCTTCCTTCCTTCTTTCGTTCTTTCTTTTCGAAAGGCAAACAGATGGCTTTAATGAAGGATTATCTCACAAAGTACTTTCAATGTCTCTTCAGAGAAGATTGCCAGAAGGTGGGGGAAGGTAGGAAAGCAGGAGATTTGAAAATATGTAGAGTTAAAAACTTCATTTAGCCCTCTGTCTTCCAATTCTATTCTTTTGTGCACTTAGGACAATACAGATCTCCTGAGAACAAAAGAATATCAATGGACAAAATTTAGTATAGAATTTCCAATTTCTGTTAAGGTAGCCTTATAGTGTGGAATAAGTAGCACATTGAAAGGATCTGTTCAAACACTATACTACTATATAAATTGACTTTCTAATCGTGTTTTAAGGAAAGAACTATACAGGTAACACTATGTATTTTTTTCTTTTTCTTTTTTGTCTTTTTTTTTTTTTTCAGTTTTTGGCGGGAGCTGGGTTTGACCCAGCCACCTCCAGCATATGGGGCCAGTGCCCCACTCCTTTGAGCCACAGGTGCCGCCCTCTTTTTCTTTTCTTAACTACTTAAGCAAATGTAATTTTCTGGTTTATACAAGGAGCTAATCTTGCTTCTCAATGTCCAAAACACATATCTTTGGTGATGGTCAAGAACTTCTCAGGTGATGTAAAGAACTCTCATCATTTTGAGTTTTAATACTTAATCTATGATTGTCAGTATATTTATCTTTCAATAATTTGATAATTTTCCTGATTTTTCATTTAAAAGGCATCTACTGATGTTTTATTCAATAGGCATGCATTTTTTTTTTTTATTTGATAGCCAGGGACTCCTCTCAACCTGTATAACTGAATCCCCTTGCCAAAGTTAATGATGTAGCAGGGAAGGGAGGGTTGGCTTACTTAATTGATGTATAGACAGTGAGTTTAAGAAGAACATACTTATTTAACCATTATGTGTAAATCACAAAGTAAGCCTAAAAATTAAGATAGCCTTTTGAAGGAGTTTGCTAACTGAATGGAATAGTCATCTCAACCTTGTTATAATATTCAAATCATTTTAAGATTATTTTAGCCAAAAAGAAACTATAAAAAATTATTTGTTTCGTCAGATGGTTCCAATTTAATTTTGATGATCCAATTTAAATTTAAGTTTAGTGCTTTCTAATTTCTTCTCTGACCCAAGTCCTCTGAGGAAGGCTGTACTGCCCACTCCACTATCAGGGTGGGTTGCTGAGGTGCACTTTTCATGTTGAGCAATGATATTATCTCAAATGTAGTTGGGAATGAAAGGTTTAAAATGCCAAAAGAAATAAAAAAGAAGATCCTAGGTAATTTTATTATTTAGAATCTCACTTTAAAAATACACAACTAAATCTTTACTAAAAGGTATTTACATTTTTTATGATTCTTTGATAAAAGATAACACCCTAATGCTTTTTTTTTGAGACAAAGCCTCAAGCTATTGCCCTGGGTAGAGTGCTGTGGCATCACAGCTCACAGCAACCTCCATCTCCTGGGCTTAAGCAATTCCCTTGCCTCAGCCTCCCAGCTATTTTTTGGTTGTAGTTATTATTGTTTGGCAGGCCCAGGCCAGATTCGAACCCGCCAGCTCTGGTGTATGTGGCTGGCACCTTAGTTGCTTGAGCTACATGAGTCTAATGAATGCTTTTGAAATAAACAAAACAAAATAGTACAACTAGATTAATTATTTGCAGAAGGAAACCCACGATCTTTAAAATTTACATTATTCAATCAATTTAAATTGTACGAGTGTGAATGTGCCCAGCACCTTATACCTAGAATGTTCTTTTTGTTTAGACGTAGTTGTCTAATGCATGAGTTTTCTATTGCTAACAAATTGTCACAGATTTAGCAGTTTAAAACAACACACATTTCTTTAGGTCAGGAATTGGAGTAGAGATTAGGCTGTTGGCTTGGAGTCTCATTAAACTGATGGAGAGGTGGCTGAGGCTAAGACGCTCCTCTGTGCCTCAAGATCCTCTCTTGTGATCACTGGCTATTGGCAAAATGTATCTTCTTTGCCCAGTCTTTGACTCAAAGCTTAAACTCTTCCTGATGATCAAGCCTGCTTTTATTTAGCAATGGATATCTGTCGAAGTAGGGTCCTTTATGCTCTATCCTTTAAGTAGAACATATTTTAATCACCGTTTTCCCACATTCTTCCTTCAAAAATTTTCCTTCATATCTTCGCACTTGGCCTGTAGGTGAGGCGAGGATAACAAAAATGTCTAGGTATTTATGTTTTTGTCTTTTTCTCTTAAATTTTACTTTCTTTGATCCATCACATTGCAATTTTTCTCTCCCATGTAACACTTTTTCCTATGTTTTGTGTTTGTTTCACAACCATTTCCATATCAAGGTTGATATAACTAACCTACAACGTAACAGTGGCTTAAACAACGTTCAAGTCGGTTTACTTTTATACAAAACAACAACAACAAAAAAGGTATAGACTTTAGTTTTTCACCACTAAGATTGTGGATCTTCAGACTTTGTGGACCCAGATTTCTTTAATCTTTTGCTTTATTATTCTTTTGCTTCCCTGACTTATTATCTCAGACTTATGGAAATAAATAGATTGCACAGGGGTTTGCCCATAGTTCAATGGTTAGGGTGCTGGCCACATGCACTGGGGCTGGTGGGTCCGAACTTGGTCAGGGCCTGCTAAACAAACAAACAAACAAAAATAGCTGGACATTGTTGTGGGCTCCTGTAGTCCCAGCTATTAGGGAGGCTAAGGCAAAAGAATCACTTGAGCCCAAAGTTTGAGGTTGCTGTGAGCTGTGACATCCCCCCATAGCACTCTACCAAGGGCAACATAGTGAGAACCTGTCTCAAAAAAAATAAAGAAATAAAAAAAGAAAAAAAGAGTAAAACAAACAAAAAAAAACTGCCTAGAAAGTTCTCAATAAATAGCTATTGAATAAACTACTGAATCAATGAACGCACAGAAAGATCAAAAAATTAATCTTTGTCTGAAGTATAACCAACTGTTAACACCAGGTGGCACTGGCACTGGCAGACACTTGATTTAAAAATATACTACAGTTAATATATTAATAAATATATTTAAAATGTAAAACTGCCATGCTTTGCAGACTGAAAAAGAAAATAATAGTCTTTTTGTTCAATTAGTAGTCATAGTTCCAAGGTACTGATTATTCCCTCGATTTGCATTTTCTTTCAAGTTTCTGATGAACAGACCCCTAGCAGATAAAGGTTTCTTCATTAAAAGTAGAGGGGTGAATATAAATTATACATCCCTTATTTGTAGCTATTGTCTTTCACAGTCTTAATTTACAATTACCGCCATTATTCATGATACCTATACTATAGATGTAAGTAAAATAGTCAGACATAGTAGACGTTGATTTTTAAACTTTCTTTTAGTTTCTAGTTTGTTTTACATTACTGTCTTACATTCTATAGACTGAAAAGAAATAATGTGACTGCTGAAATGTTTATAGATTGATAGAAACATTTTAAGACATTTTTAAAAATCATCTTCAAATCGGATCCGTTATATCAACTTAAACTTGTGTATTCTTGTATAGTGTGTATGTGACCTTTTGGCTTTTCAGGATAATACGGGAAACTCCTCATATTTCATCTGGAATTGCACAATACTAAAAGAATGAAAGAGTTTCAAGTTTGAATTTTTTGCATTTCCAATTATAACATCACTTAAAAGATATCTGTAGGAATGGATTTTAAAGTGCTCTGTCTTTTCTAGAAATACTGAAAGTTCTTTAGAGTACCAGAAGTCTAACAGTGAGACTTGTTTTGGTTACTGCAATTATTTCAGACAGTTCACTTAGAATTCTGCTCTACCAAGGACATGTTGACAATTTGTACTTAAAATGACTGTATATAAGCTTTATACCTTTTCCTTTCTAATAAGAAAAGCAGAAACAAAATATTCAGGGGAAAACAAAGATAAAGAAAAGACAGCAAAAGACTGTCTGTTTAGTAAAATAATTTCTTCCTCTACAGAATGAATAAATAAATAAATGAATAAATAGAGAAACTAACTAAAAGCCTAAAGGATATATGATATTATCTACTGTCTACTTTCTATATCCTTTATATGTCAGCTTTCTTAGCTCCTTAAAAGATTTGCATGATCAGAAACATTTCTTTTTTTATAACAATAGAAGAGCTGAATTCATTAGAAAGGAGACATTTCTTAACTGAAAAATAAATTTTCTTTCACTGTTTAGTAATTATAGTTTAATGCCTGGCTTGTATATGGGTGCAAATTGGGACAATTTTTAATGCATTGACATTTGAGGAAAACACATTTTGTCATTCCGTAAACTCTGCATTATTTTGAACAATTTTTTTAAAAAGGAAATTAATTTAAATTTTCAAAATTATACAACACACGTTAAAAGACAGAAATTTTATTTTAGAATATACTTTGGGGCATATAACATAGAATAAAACATTTTTCCAAGTTTATAGAAAGCTAAAGTAGAATATAAGAAATTAAGTCTTGAGAAATTATCAGTTTTTAAATTAGAAATTCTTGGGAGAAGTCAAACACTTTAATGTGTTAAAAAGTAATTGAAATCACCATGGCTACATACTAAGAATGGCATGATAAACTTGTGTTTATGTCCCATAAAGACTGCGTGGGGATTATTTTCTCCAATCTGTTTTGTATTCTTTAGCTGCCAAAATTTTATTTCAACAGCCAATTGGTTCTAATTGAAAGATGTCCTTAGCTTTTCATTCTAGCCTATGGGTTAATTTAGTTTGTTATGAATCTATACAGAGCTGTGCTATCACAACCCTTTATATTCAGGACTTTGATTTATGATTTGAATTAGAATCTGAAATGGGAAAGGCTTCCACACGAATTCAGAGCCTAAATGCTATAAGAACAGCTCAGTCAAGCACTAGAACTTGTACTTTCAAAGTAGTCATCAAAATGCCGATTATTTCCTGCAATAAACAACAAGCAGAGACAGGAAAATTATTCATATGAGAAGCAAGTCTAATGAAAGTCAATTTATAGAACAGAATAATAAAAAGTCTGCAATAGATCTTTGTACAAAATACTCAGTAGATTAATATATTCTGTAGTTCACATAAATATGAATTTTTCAGCGTTCAAAAACCACTTTGACAAAAAAACCAATCAAGTCTTTTGAAGGTATTTTATTCTCCAATTTAGGTTCAAGATTCTTCCCCATCCACCCAGCTATTTTCATTTTCCATTGTGTACTCTTTTATCTGATTCTCTTTCTCAATGTACCTGGAACATTCATTTCCTCTTTTTCCCTGTCATCTAGTGACAACCCATTTGCCACATTTAGGCATGATATTCTTCATTTGTTTACTTATGTGTGCCATTGTACATAATATAGAACATAAAATGTCTCTTGATAAATAACCTTGAAAGAAGTGAATGTACTTTTAGCAGTGTAATATTTCAGTCGCAATCCAAAGTCCTTTACTGGAAGACATTCGTCTTTTCTTTAATAATTTTTATATTCCTACCAACTGCATCCTTCTTTCTCTGCATGTATTGATGTAATGATTTTATAATCAGAACTAAAATTCAGATAATTTTGATAATAAGGAGCATTAGTTTAACTCCAATCCTCATGAAAAAATTCACTAGAACTCTCTATGTTTCTCTGAAGTTCCATATTTCTCATTCCAAAATATTTCAGGGATTTTCAGGGTCTGTGTAATCATCACCCATAAGCAAGTTCTTTTAAATTCTGTTGGTTTCTGACAATTTCCTCTGCTTGCTCTAGCTTGGGGTTTTATGCAGTTACAAAAAGTTACCTTCCGTGCTGCTTGTACCTGTTGCAACAACGGTACCAGGCCCCTTTGCCTTCCAAGCCACTGATACCACTTTTTATCGTCCGTGCCACTTCACGCTAGTTCACAAAAGCCACTAGAAGCAAAAGGCATTCACTGAAACTGCTACTACTACCAAAATGTACTTAGCTGAAACGACAAGCCTTGCTTTGGCAAATTATCATAGACTGTGGCCACCAGTTTTAGAACCAATTGCGGGCATGCATATTACCAGCTCTTTCTCTAGACTTTATTGATTCTGAGTAAATTGTAGTGTGCTAATACTTGGCACCACTTAATCCAGTCTGATGAATCATGAGCAATCTTTAAATCTCACCTTTGTTCTACAGTCTTGTAGCAATTAGGATTCATATTTGCAAGCAGTAAAAGCTGACTGGGTGATTAAGCAGAAAAAGAACTTAAAAGGATACGAGGGCAACTCACAGATTTGTTGAGAGGTTTGGAGAACAAGGCTCAAGACTACATTTCCAGAAACATTCCAGAGTCCTAGTAAAAATTTATCTTTGAGAAAAATGTTGCCACTGCTGCTGAGTAGAACTAGATGTCAGAGGTTTTTCATTCTTTGCATTTATGCCAAAGCAACCAGAGTTTGCAGCTATTACTCCTGTGGGGGAGGCAGAGAGGGAGAGAGACAGAGACAGAAACCTCCATCCTTCATCCCGTGTGAGTCTGGTGTGGACACGTCTGATTAGCAGTCTCGGGGGGTGGGGGTGCAGTGGAAGCTCAGCGAGCGAGTCATGGACTCCAGTTTAGCTTTTACAGGTGGAAGTCGTTATCGCTTCCTCAACAAACCTCACCAACTTGGACACTCTGAAACACAAAAACGGCATTCAAAGGTTAAATGGCAAAAAGAAATGACAAGCAACACAAACAAATATGCATAAAACACCTTTATTTGTCTTGCCGTGCTCTGATGCGTCACAGAGACAGTATGTGAAAACAGTTATTTCCGCCCAGACTTGTGAAAAACTACCTGTTTACAGTAGAAGAGAAAATAATCTGAGTTGCAAGCTCCAGAGTGTGCTCGAAATCCCTCACGTAAATCACGGTTTTAGACTTGGCACAGACTTCTCCCTCTCTATTATCTGCACCGAGTCCTTTTTCTAGGGAGTGCAGATTCCTTATGCTAATGGTATTCCGCTGTGGTCCTCACTGGCCAATGCTTCATGTGTATAATAAGGGGGAATGAGCTGAACTTGCACTGTGCCTTATTGCATATGATAATGTGGCCGATGGCTATTGAGGCATTTTCTATCACTAAAATATGCATTGCACTGGTCATTTAATGACATATAATTTTGTATGTTTTCTTTATTTACATTTCCTTGTCCCCTTTGGGAAGAAATTTGGAAGAAACAAAACGTGTGTGTGTGTGGGTATGCAGAAAACAGTTGGAGGCAATTCCTTATTAGCTTATTAGGAGCAGTGGCTAATATGAACACAGTCTCAACTGCTTTGACCCCATCAGAGTACTATAGTATATCACAGATAATAAGGATAAAGATGAGTGAAAAAGTACTCACAAAGTTAATTAATGACCAACTCAACTTACCAACTATTAATATATTCTGAGAAAATTATGACTTACTGCAGTAGAACAATTTGACATTTCAGAGTGTGAGTATTTTCTTTTTATTGATTATAGATTGAAGCTCTGCACTTCAAGCCAAAGTCTACAGCAGTGGTTCTCAACCCTCCTAATGCTGCAACCCTTTGATACAGTTCCTGTGGGTTGCGACCCACAAGGTGAGAACCGCTGGTATAGAGCAGAGCCCTTACATTTAACCTTACTCAGAACCTTCGCTTCAGTCCATCTGGTCAATTAACAGTTCTTTATCTTGCTTACTTGGTTGTAAATATTCCTTTTTTCTCACACTCTTACGTCACCCAGAACAGCAGTGTGAACACGTTATAACTACACATAAAGGGGCGTCATGGTCTCATTTTCTCTTTTCTGGAGACTTTAATCAAGGTGGCTTCCTTTCTCAAAATGAGACCTGAGTTACACAGCTGCTAAGCGTCTCCTCCTCACACAGGGTTGGGATGGAAGTAGGGAGGACAATTACACAGCAGGAGTGAACATAGTTGAAAGACTAAAACCAAAAATAGTCTCTGATATGTGAGAGGACCCTGGTTGAAGGATGAAGTGTAATCCCAAAGTGGTATTGGTGAGAACACAGGAACCGAGAGATGTTTCAGGGACAGCTGTAGAGCACAGGTCAGCCAAGTTGTCTCTTCTCTCTCTTCTGGGTTCCTTGTTGGAAAGTTGGGCCTTTCCAACATGGCGGTGAGCACCAATGGGAAGAAGCTTCCTCTCCTGCTAACTCTCTGAAGCCAGAGGGCTGCAAAGCTGAGGAGCAGAAGAGTCCAAACACACAGCCAGGGTTCCTGGCAGAGGGACAGGCAGGACACTCAGCGGAAATCCTTCCTCAGTTCTAACTCCTAACAGGAACAAATAGGAACAAAGGATTGTCTGTCAAACCTGGGACATCAGAGATTTGAGGGGGAAGTTTCAGAATTGGATCCGTCACGGTGGTGTGTGATCAATTCCATTTCTTGTCCTCTCTTCTCACAAGAATTTCAGAATCAAGCAATTTCTGCCCAAGGGAAAAAAAAAAAATCTTTCTGTTCCTCAGTGGTTTCAGATGAAGCTGGTAATAAAATCAGGTATAGCCTCAAGGAACTGCACATGAGAATGGCACACGTATTTATGCCATATCAAGGTCATTGTCATTTTACCACATCAAGTTGAAAATGTCTCTACTATCTGAACGGTCACACATTTCATCAGAAAAATGAGTTTTCTCTTGGTTTATATACTCTGTACTAATAAACTGGTTCAGTAATAAAGATGTGAGTCCTTTTATTTGGTAAAAAAGACACAATTTTATGCTAATTTTTTTATACAGTCTTCATTTGGCAATTAAATATTTATTTATTTATTCATTTATTTTTATTAAATCATGGTTGTGTATATAAATGCATTCATGGGGTACAATGTGCTGGTTTTATATTCAATTTGAAATATTTTCATCAAACTGGTTGATATAGCTTTCATGGCATTTTCTTAGTGTATACAGACATTTATATTCTACATTTAGCAAGTTTCACCGTACCCTTCTAAGATGCACCATAAGTGTGGACGCACCAATTACTCTCCCTCTGCACATCCTCCCCCCACCTTCCCCTCCCTTACCCCTTTCCCCATTTCCACTATTTTCAGTTCCATCCATGTAAACATGAAAGAGGTAAAGTCTCCATCTTTCTTTAAGGCTGCATAATATTTAAACAGAATTATGCTAAATTTTTTTTTAAATGACTGAAATTTCACACTGGTGAATATTAGAAAATACTGTTGGCAGTCTAAGTAACATCTTTTCATCTTCCATTTTCTTTTCTATTTTTTTTTTGTTGTTGTTGTTTATTTTTTGAGACAGAATCTCACTCTTGCCCTGGGTAGAGTGCCATGGGATTATGGCTCACAGAAATCTCAAACTCTTAGGCTCAAGCGATCCCCTGGTCTCAGCGTCCTGAGTACCTGGGAACTTAGGTGCCCACCACAACACTTGACTAGTTTTAGTAGAGACAAGGTCTCACTCTTGCTGAAGCTGGTCCTAAGCCCAAACCCTCCACCCCACTTGGCCTACCAGAGTGCTAGGTCTAAAGGGGTGAGCCACCGCTCCAAGCCCTTTATTCAGGTATTAATATTTACTTTACAAGTAGATTAGCAATGTTATAAAAATTATTGTCCCAGTCCCAGTCCACAGATTGCTTTCTAATTCACCTAAAACAGAAGTCAGCAAACTATGAACCATGAGGCAAATCTAATCTGTTACCTGTTCAGGAAATAAATTTTATTGAAAACTAGCATCACTGTTTGTTTAGCTTATTGTGGAGGCTTGCTTTCACACTGCAATGATGGCTGAGTGGTCCACAACAGAGGTCAACTTCCCACAGCCCTCGGATATTTACTATTTTGCCTTTATAGGAAAAAAAATTTGCCAGCAACTGATTCAAATCAATCATACTGACCCCATTCCCTTGCAAGTAATTTATTTACACATTGGTAGATAATGAAATTTTAACCAATGACATATGAGAAAAAAAGGCTCCTAAAACTGGGAATACTTCTCTGTGTTAAATCAAAAAGCAAACTCATAAGGAAGAAATGGGCTAATTTCTACACTGAGATAATACCATGACCAGATATAATGCTTATAAAACATGTTGAAAACATGAGAGTAGCTAAATCCTCTCTTCACAGAGTCTCTATCTGTAGAGATAAACCTTAAATCTCATGTCTATCTGAGGGAAAACATGGCCACCTCTCTTTAGATAACTGGTCCTGTGAAATGATGCATTTCTTCCTAATTTAATAAAGCAGAGTTGGGATTTTGTATTATTTGAACCTACTACACCTTAACTGACAGAAGCCTTTAGTCAATATCATAACCAATTTGAAACCTTGCATTGTTTCCTTATGCTCAAGAAAGATATTCACATCAGTTACATGCAGCAATAGAGGGTCAGCCAAACCCAGAGAATATGGAACATGCTGTCCTATGAATTCCAGCCACTATACACCTTCTCCAAGGAACACCCAAAGAATCAGTCATTGTGTGTTTGTATTTGTGTATGTGTATATGTGTGTTCATGTAGATACCTGGGTTTTCTGGGACACTTACACATCTGAATTTTATGGTTGTCTCTAACTTTTTGCAGGGTCTAAAACAAGAGAACAAATAGAGGTCCAAAAACTATAAATCTAAATAGATAAATGCCATAAATGAAGTTAATAAAATGTTGATATACTGTGAATATATTTATTACTTTTCCTTGAAAAATATGATTCCATAAATACCTATAAAATAATATTCCAACTTGAAATTGTCAAATTGCTTGGGGCTCTACAACAGACCATTGAGAGTAACCACTCTTCTATCCCCACGCATGACCGTGTCCTACTCCTGATACAAGCATGTCAGGTCATGTGGGCTAAATCTAGTGTTAGTGGGGAAAGCTGAGTCTCCAGATATCTGGAGCATGTTATAAAATTGGGATAATGCAATTTCTTTATTTCCATAAATTTGTTTTATGGAAGGTCAAAGGGGGACCTTCCAAACTGCAGATTTCCTCTTCCTGATTATAGAGACTGTATTTATTGAAATCCTATCTACTATGGATAATGTAGGTGTGACTTAATGGAAGGAAGATTACTATTTGTTTTATACTCTGAAAAAGGTCAAGAGAGCAGAATATCTATGAAGCTATAATAAAAAAGAAATCAAGAAGATATCACACTGAAATAAGATAATTGACTATTAAATTAAAGGTAGTAACAGAAGCATCTCATAGCATACTGATATGGGAGAAAACAGAATTTGTTCTGTAGAGGACACTCGGGAAGTTATCCTAGAATTTTGGAGAAAAAAGAAAACATGCAAGAAAGTCGATGAAAACATAGGAGACATAGAGAACTAAGAAAAGCTTGAGAATATTAAATACTTAGGAAATATGTACATTTATCCAAATAATCAATAGTTTACCAATTGAACAACCCTGGGTAAGTAAAGGGCACTAAAACCATAATTTCTTTGGGTAAGGTTTTAGCTAAGTATAATTTTATATACTTTATAAATCTTCAGACATGATACAAGTCATGATGTTAGAAACTTCACAGAACATATGTTTAAAAACACTAATATGATGAATTAAGAAATATTTTTGTAGGATATAGAGTAACTGGAAGAGTGTTTTAAAGTGCTATATCCACTGTGCCATGGCGCCATTTTCTTGAGATGGGCACTGAACTTAGAATTTTTTTAAGTATAATAGTTATATAGGAACAAAAAAAGTACCTAGCACTTAAAATCAGTTTTATAGAGACTATTTTCCCCTATAAATACCCTTCTTTTTTACTTAAGAGATATCACATCCTGTGCCATTTTAGTAGGTATATGAAATTCCTTCAATATTTTCTAGACCAAATGCATAGTTCAGTAGGCAAATTCATAACAGAAAATTTTACCTTGTCAAAATAAATATATAAATACTTGCATTCCTTTTCTGTGCTATTTAGTAGGCTCTAAAATATTGTTTTTACTTTACAGGCATTTATTTTTGAGAATTATAAGTTCTACAGATACATCAACAAAGCAACAAGCAAAATTAATCAGTTGGGACAACAAAGAATAAATAGTTTATATGGCCGTCATAAACAGAAAATAGCACCAAATGAGGACTATAATTTCTAAAGGCAGACAAACTGATGTCTAGTTTGAGAACTTCGCATGAAAGTCATATAAAGACAAGAACTTCACATGAAAGTCATATTTAGACGTAATAAGTATATAGCTTGCTTATAGCGATGAACAGACTATTTTAGATCAACTCAATATTACAAATAATAAAATCTGACTTTAATGTAAAATAAATTCTAAAACATTATTCTATAATAGCAACTACTTGCTTTGAATCTACATATTTTCACATTTCATTCTATCTTTCCAACAAATTAGGAAAACCAAACATTCATGTTATCACTATATTTTGAATTCTGAAGTTGTTTCAGTATTTTCAAAATGGAATTTTCTTTTTTTTTTTTTATTGTTGAATAATAGCTGAGTACATTAGTTCAATCAAGGGGTACAATGTGCTGGTTTCATATACAATCCGAAACATTTTCATTAAATTGTTTGACATAGCCATCATGTCATTTTCTTAGTTATTGTATGAAGACATTTGTATTATGCATTTAGTAAGTTTTTTCTGAACCCGTCTAAGATGCACCATAGGTGTGGCCCCACCATTTACCCTCCCTCCAACCATCCTTCCTCCTCCCCTCCCTTGCCACTTTCCCCATATCCTTATGCTATAATTGGGTTTTAGCCTTCATATGAAAGCTATAAATTAGCTTCATAGTCGGACTGAGTACAATGGATACTTTTTCTTCCATTCTTGAGATACTTTGCTAAGAAGAGTATGTTCCAGCTCCATCCATGTAAACACGAAAGAGATAAAGTCTCCATCTTTCTTTAACGCTGCATAATATTCCACAGTATACATCTACTACAATTTATTAATCCATTCATGGGTTGATGGGCACTTGGGCTTCTTCCATGACTTAGCAATTATGAATTGGGCTACAGTGAACATTCTAGTACAGATGTCTCTGCTATAATGTGATTTTTGGTCTTCAGGGTATATACCAAGTAAAGGAATTATAGGGTCGAATGGCAGGTCTATTTTTAGAACTCTAAGTGTTCTCTGAACATCCTTCCAAAAGGAACGTGTTAGTGTGCATTCCCACCAGCAATGTAGAAGTGTTCCCTTTTCTCTACATCCAGACAACATCTCTGGTTTTGGGATTTTGTTATGTGGGCTAATCTTACTGGAGTTAGGTGATATCTCAAAGTAGTTTTGATTTGCATTTCTCTGATGATTAAGGATGGTGAGCATTTTTTCATTTGTCTGTAGGCCGTGCGCCTGTCTTTGGGTTAAAGAAAGGAGAATGAAGACTCAAAACACAGAGCTGAGCTTATATGTTGAATTGGACAAAGAATAGTAAATTATGATCATATGACAAGACAAAGGGGCTTGGAATAGGGCAGTTAATAGTCAAAGATAAGTTAGTTTACAAGGTTTATTCGAACAGATTTCTCTCAGCCCCAATGCCTCCTTGGAATGCACTTTTCTTTTGGTTTGAGGGACCGCATTATCCAGATCTGGCTTTGTCTCCCTCCATTCTTGTATTTCCTGTTTTTTTTTTTTTTTGTTTTGGGCTCAAAATAATAATTAGGCCGAAGTGGTATATTTCTGCCCCCCTTTACAAGATATTAGCTATGCTTTGTTGTTGTTGACAACCTGCCTTCATCAAATGAGACTGACTAGTTTTATTAAAAATAGATTAGCATTCACTAATTTCAGGAAAGATCTGAAAGTAAGATAAATATATCCTTAAGCATAAAACATAAAACATGAGAAAATGTTTGACAGGCATAGCATGCTTTGTAAGCACTTCCTACAGTGTAAAAACACTGATTAGTAGATTGTATTCGAAGTGCCTTCTAACAGTCAAATTAATTCAGGAAGAGCACTCTGCTGTTAGGTGCAGGGTTTTTTTTTTTTTTTTTTTTCTTTACCTCAATAGACTGTTCTTCTAATAAAGGCCCATTTAGGTCAATGATACAAAGTAATTTGAGGCATAAGGTGTCATACGTATATAAAAAATGACAGCAATTTTCAAACTCTGAAGTATATTTGAGTCTTCTGCACCCACATTCAAATCAACAAACTTTTTATTCACTAAATCTGAGATACTTAAAGCTCCTTCAAAAATTCTGATATGCAGACAGGGTTAGATACTTTAGTTTCTTTGAGCATGTAAGAACGTTCCACATTTGCTAGTGAGAGTGATAATTTCCAGAACTAGGGAACACAGAACCTCCGAATAAACAAACAATGTGCTTATTGGGAAAGTGTAAACTTATTTTACATTACTTCTATGAAAAGACAAAAGGAATCCTTGTGGTAATACAGTGGTAAGCCATTGAATAGTTATTTGCAGAATTAATTTTATTTTTAGTTAGATGAACTTTTGGAAATATAGCACTCTCTTCCCAAAGATCGAGTCCTAGACTTTGGGTGTTGGTCCCCATACTCCAAAATCATGTGAAAATTTTAAACTCCATATTAATGGTGGGGCCTAAGGAAAGATCCTTGTGTCACAGGGACAGATCCCTCAGGAGTAGCTTGATGATGCCCTCAAAGTAAAAAGTGATTCTTTGCTCTGTTTGTGATTAAAAAACAAACAAAAAGAGAAAAAGAAAAGATTCCATCTCCTCCTCTCTCCCTTGATTCCTCTCCTGCCTTGTGACCTCTTCATACTCTGCCTCCTTTCTGCCTTTTGTCAGAGAAGAAGCAGCTTGAAGCCCTCACATATGTCCAGCATTGACATTTTCTGGACTGAGAATCATGAGCCAAGTAAATCTTTTTTCTTAAATAAATTTTCACAAACCCAGCATAGGGAAGGAGAAATAACCTGAGTGGAAATGGTGGGAAATTAGAAAGAGAGTTACATAAGACAAAAACACACAAGAGACAGATAGGATGGGATCAGAAGGGCTGATGCAACCGATGGCTATAGCGAGCACTGAACTGTGGAAGCAGCTTTATTTATAAAGTACCTTTAACAAGGTAAATCTTAACACCTGGGATAACGATTAACTTTAAGGAGGACAAGCTGTAGGCTTGCCAATAATAAAGAAAGTATGCATGGGTAATGTGACTTCTAGCAGGTGAAAAGAATGTTGTTAAAGGAGGAGAAGCAGTTGCAGGGAAGTTATTCCCTGAAGGCCACCCCAGGCTGTGGGGGCTCTGCCACCTCACAGCCCATTCCCCACAATAAATTACCAATCTCAGGAATTTCCTTATAGCAACACAGAATGGACTAAACACCCAATAATTCCTTTTCTAGAATAGTGGTTTTCACAGTTGAATGTGCATCAAATTCATCTGTAAAGATTATTAAACACTACACCCTACTGACCCTAGAGCTTTTGGTTCAATGGGTCTGATAGAAGGCTAAAGAATTTATGTATCTTTCAGGAGCCCAAATAACATTGCTACTCAGGAAAACAAAGCTTGAGAATCATTACTAAGAAGATACACTTGTATTTGTGCACCTAGAGATGTATGTAAAACTGGAGACAAAAAAAAAATAAATTCCATGAAAAGGAAGCATATATACAAATATAAAGTAGATATTCCTTTTTTTTGAAATTCTTTATAACTAACCTGCATATTATAAACTCTCAAATATATTAAGTACTCCATAATAAAGAAGCAATTTCTAATTGCTACTAACCACAATTCAGGCTGCTAATCTCTATTTGAATCATCGTCCTTAACAACTAATTTTATAAAACTGTCTACATAGTGGTAAACTGTAGAACAACTTCTGAAGATAGGAGATTCTTATTTTTCTCTGAAATTTCTAAAAATACTGAGTTTCTTCATCATTATGCCTATATTCGTTAGTATTAGGAATTATCACAAGTTCTTGTAGTCAGCTAGATAGACTATTTCTTTGTGATCTGACTTAAAAACTACTCCTTCAATTATGTGCTCCAATATTTTGCTTTATTGTTGTGAATAATTTTATAACAATTCAAAGCTCTACTATTTTGAACTGAGATCATAAGTTATTTAGTTTACCTAAATATTTGTTCCATGATTTTGCCTTGTAATGACACTAAAAATGTGGCTGCCATTGATATAGGGTTCCCCTTCCCTCAGGGATGGACAGAAACCCCCATTTTCTGGGTCTCAGCAAGCTCAATAATCAACTTGATCATAGACCCTAAACGAAACAACCAGTCTGACTAGTGTCCCGCCTAAGCCGCCACTTCCAGATCAGAGAACACATCCTAAACAACACAACACTGCATTCCTACTCAAGGGTAGTTTTAAAATTAATTTCTATCCTCAAAGCTCCTAGAGCCAAACAGTTCTGACATTCCATCTGCCCAAACCCTCCATGCCCTCAAGATAGGAAAAGCAGTAGGTGACCCCCTAGCAGAAGGCCCAGAAGTGTTCTCTTCTTGGGAACTCCCACTTTAGCATGCCAAGGCCCTGTCCTTTTCTCTATTGTCATCTATCAATGAAATCTTTTGCTTACTGGTATGGTCTGTACATTCATTCTTCGAATCTCTGAGACCAAGGAATTGGCGGAGGGAGAGATTCAACATCCTACACCATGTTGAAATTTTATCATCATAGGAAACTGAGTAAGTAATGAAAGCATTTTAAGGATATATAATTGCAGAACTAAAAAAAAAAATTGTTTGAAAGAAAATTTTTCCATACTTCTAAACTCAAAATATAAGTTCTGCATATAACTTTTGAAAGTAAACAGTTAAGTCTGACCTCAAAATTATCTTAGGATCTTTTATGTACTTACTAGTATTTTTTTTGCCCCTAAATGTTCACCTTGCTAATCTCAACACCTTCTGATCTATTCTGGTAACAATTTTCTTTAGACACATTGAAGTTTATTAGTGTTTCTCCCAGACGATGAGAGTACACAGACTAAAATATCATCTATCGTGGTTAGAAAATACGATTCCATTAATATTTGCTATTATAGTTTTAATTCATTTTGGGAGAAGTACAACATAGTTAACGTGGACTGAGCCTGTGTCAAGCTAACATCCTTCAGTTTTTTGATAAAGCATCTGATTAATTCACATTGTTTTATTTTTAGGCTTAATTCACAATCTCTGTAAAAGTTGTGGATTCCCTTCCCCCCCACTCCAAATAGTAAGGTTTAAATTAACTTTTATCTCACCAGTTTTACTTTATTAATTGACTCTGCCAGGATTTAGTTTGATCTCAGATATGACAGTTTATTGTTAGTCCTACAACTTTTCTTTAACTGACTCATATGATTAACCCAGTCTCAATATCCTCCTCGAGACATGAAAAGAAAAATTGAATTGTGATCTACAACAAAACTCTATACACTTCCCTTCAGGTTAACAATGATATGTCAATCAATATCCTCTGGGAAGGATGTTTAAGTAGTTACCACTAATAAAATGGTTACTTAGTTCAAATTTCATCAATTATCTACTAACTTATTATAAAAAAATTTCAAGGGTATTATATGTGTAGTATAAAGTACTCCAATTTATTAGCCTGGCAATCCTATCAAAAACATACATGAGTTAGGTATGCCTCATTTTAATTTCAGTAAACATCCAATGGCTTCTCCTAATTATCTCTGACATTTTTTAATGTCCACAAGACACATGTGAGCTAATCTATAAAATATCTTGCATAAGATGAGGAACAACTTTATGTGTGGCTCGTGTACAAAATCCCTCCCCTTCTCTGGGTTGAAGATCTCATTTCTGTTTTCATTGCTTCAGTAGCCCTTTCAATATATTTCTCATAGCATAATCTCATTTTTTAGTGGGGGGATTGAATCCATACCACATGTTGGGATTATTTCAAAGATAGTCTTGTGACGGGTCACAGTGACTGGCTCAAAGATGGGTATACCAACAAATCTGGGTAAATTCTATAACTTCTGATGAAATTATTACCTCTTTCATTTGAGGTTGGGCTTTCCTACTGGGGCCACTACACTAAGGTGAGAGTGAAGACAGAAGTTATCTGTTTTAGGAGGAGGAAATTGAGTGTTACCAGAGGATTATTTAGAGATAAGCAGAGCTGACAGAGAAACAGATCTTTGACGATACTGTTTGGGTCCCAGTTATCTCTTAAAGCAGTTGCATATTTAAGTTTCCCAGTGACATGAAGCGACAAATTCTGAACGTACGAAGAGTCTAATACTGTTTTTTTCAACCTACCCAAAACTGTTTTGGCTGCTGTAGCAACTGGAATCCTTGGCAATAATAGATCTCTGCTTCTAAAAATCGGTGCATTTGCCTGTAGCTGCTCGATTTTATAAACAAGACTTCTGATTTCTTATAGATATTATATTTTCTATGCAGACTGAAAAAAGAAAGTCAAATGTTGAGAGGTTGAATATTAGGGGACATTTTTGTTCATAATTCTTATTATGTTAAAATTCTTTGACTCCTTCCTTACTTTGCTTCTTCCTTTCCTCTATGCTCCCAAAATTTTGCTTATGAATTTTATGGCACATTTTCAGAGAGTTTGCCTTGAATCACTTGGTTCTTAAAGGACATTAATTAAACACAATTTTTAAAACACTATTTGAATTTTTTAAATAAATCATTACAAGCAGCACTTAAAAAAAGTTGCACACACATACATTTTTCCTAGTACCACATAGATGTATTAAAATAAAATTGGACATGTTAGTGGTTGTGTGACGTGTGACCCACCCACACAGTTTTGTGTCTTTTTTTTAGATTTTTTTCATAAAGCATGTCAACACTTAAGATAAATTATTTTGAATTGGGCAAAAATCATCTTGGTATTCTTTTTTATTTTGACTTTTTTCAGGTAACTTGTGAACTTTTGCATTTGCTCCGGGAATATTTAATGTTATGAACCACAAGAATTTGTTTCTATATATGATCATTTGATGTGTCTTCCTCATACAAACACTGAGAAAACATACCACATTCTAAATACTGAGAAAACACACCACATTCTAAAGGCCTGAGTTCCAGATGTCTTTGATTGAAGCTGATTTCTGCCATACACAGGAACTTCATTTTTTTAAAAATTAAGTTTCTAGACATTCCAATGAGAACATCATTTGGAGAATAAGCCAATGAACTACTTCAATTTAGAGGGTGCTATAATCGTGTGACAATGGTACTACTAGAGATATGGAATTCTCAAATTAGTCTCAACAGACTATTATGGTCATTCATGGTCAGTGTTGTTAACTTTTTTCATTGTGATGAAAGAACTAACTACTAGTGCTTTTCTGGGCCAGCTGAACACCCACCATAGCAGGAGGCAGCATTCATTTGAAATAATGTGCTACAAGGGGAGCCTTTATGAACTAGATGTGGAAAAACTTGAATATTATTTTGATTAATTGGTTAATTGAAGTGCTGCTACTACTGTCCTTAAAATTAGAATGAAAGTAACGGTTATAGTATTGTCAGCTACAAAGTGTCTGGACTCCCATGGTGAAGTTTATAGGATTCTGTATTTTTTTCTATAAAATATCGTTCACCTGCAGGGAAGACAGTTTACCTTAATAAGGTAATAAATATTTTTGAAGAAATATCCCTGTACCTTGTAATATTAACTGATATTAAAGCCTAAATAAAGAACCAAATAAAGTAGTGAATTAATGATAAATCCTTCCTCTCTTTCAAAGAAGATTTGGAAGTTTAATGTTTTCAATAGAGTTCATCATCACCTTCTGTTGGGTGATGCCAGGCCATGAAATACACAAACTTTAGTGACAAAAATTAAAAGATAATCCAAGGAATGTTCAAAAAATTAATATAGTGAAATATGATTATTTTTATATTTAAAAAGAAAAAGAAAACAAACTACATCTCATAACACAGATTTTGACGTCAAGTGCATATGCTCCACCTTTAAAAACCCAGAGATCAAACTGTATTACCATATAAATATAGATTATATTAAATCATACAAATTAGATTTGAAATATTCAACCTATATAAAAAGGTGCTTTTGTCATTTTGCATAAAATAAAAAGGCTAATCGATGAAGTATTTATGCTCTGATATTCTATTAAACAAAACACTTTTATTTTTGGAAACAACTTTAAGAAAACAAAGGAGTCTGGGTTCATAAAGCAATCTTTGCTTTGTTACTCAAAATTACTGCCTCACAATTCCATAATTTAAAAATAGATTAGAAACATCTGAATTCAATAGACTGCCTTTTGCATCATTCATCATTCATGAGTATAATGGAAAAAAAAAGTCTGTAATTATAATCAGGCCATTAAAATCCTAAATTCTGGTGCCAAATGAACAACCCATTAAAGATTGTCTTTAATTTATACAAAAACTAAGTGTATTTTTGACTACTTGTTCCAGGCATGATGAGGCTGATGAGTGAGTGTTCTCTCCAAATTTTAATATTGGGACACCAAAGGAGAGCTGGAAAGTTGATGGTTTTTAGAGCTTCATTCAGCAACTATAACTACTGCAAGTGAATCAGTTATAATAATGTGAATAAAATCTAGGAAATGTGCTCAAAATAGTTCAACAAACATAATATTATTTAGAGATAAATATTATGCATATATAATATGCATTGTTCAGAGATCATTATATGTATAATAAAATTCTAAAGTTAAACAATAGCATGATAAACACAAAATCCAGGATAGGAGAGAAACAGGGTTATAAGGAAGGATAACAGGGATCTTCATTAGCTTTAGCAATGAACTATCTGTAACAGAGTGGTGAGTTCACGTCACTACCGTGTTATATTTTATCACTTACTTTCTTTGTCTGTATTACTTTGCATTATAAAAAACACTTATAAAATAACTCGGTTGCTGTGCCTGTACAGAAACAGTCTATGTTATTGTTGATAATTCTATATTTTTAAAATATCAAAATTTCAAAGAGTAAAGACAACTAATGTGTTATTTTTCTTATGTGTGTGTCTCATCTTCTAGACCGTTCTTTCAGTGGTTGGTGGATTCACAGGTGAACACGTGAAAACAAACAGGAACATTTCAATCCTTTGTTTATTTCACTTCGACTCATACTGCTATAACTACAGGAAATCTCTATGCTACGCTGAGACTCAATATGACTATGCTACATATTTTGCCTATGGTAGGGAGGTAGACAAAAGCCACTTGACAAAGGATATAGTCATTTAACAGAAGGAGGGAGTGAAAAATTAGGAACAATACACCAATCTAGCACATTACTAAAAAATAAAAATGAGCTGGAAAATAAAGTTTAGAGACTTTCCTAGAAGTTATCAGGAAAGGACACAGGGTGCAAGTATTCAGAGAGGAGTCATGAAACTAACTTTCAGATGATTCCTATATAACTTGACATGTAAACAGGGACACTTGTCAAAATAATAAAAATAGAATCTGCCATTTAAAAACTGTACATTTTATATATTTTCAACATGGGAGAATAGTATGAAAAACAGAATTATAAAAATAACAAATATAACGCGTGTACTTCATTTACTTAATTTTGTATGCGTATATATTAAACACGTAATAAGTAGAATAAGAAGATTTAATCCAGGAAGCAAAAGATAAAAATAAACAACAAAGGAGTTGTAGAAATATTTGATAATACAAAAAGTGTTACTATACTACCAATTAAAATTAAAATGGATTAAGTTATAATTGAAAGCATGGAAATATTATTTATTCCTTATTCCAAAATATTATGGGAGTATAGATGTTTTTATTTACATGCATTGGTGTTAGGTTTATGGAATACTTCATGAATTTGCATGTCATCCTTTCATAGAGGCCATGCTAATCTCCGTATCATTTCCAATTTGTATTTGTGCTGCTTAAGTGAGCACTTGTCTAATGTTAAAGGAAAATGATAGAGAGAGTTTGAAACTACAGAAGTGATAAATATTTGTTAAAAATAATCAAATAAATCATTATTATTGATGTTAGTAGTAGAAAAATTAAAATGATAAAACATGATGAAGGATAACAAGGAAGAGTATATCTAAGTGACTACTACATTGCAAATCAAATGCTACTAAATGCAAATTCGCATATGCTTAATCATTTGGACTTAAGCTCTACAAAACTACTCTCAGAAATACAGAAAAAATTAAATATAAACCCTGTAGTTTCTGCATTTAACAAATACATTTCAAAATATGCACTTAAGGATTATTTGCTTTTATTGCGGTAAATAACACAATATAAATATATCATCTTAACTATTTTTAAATTGAAATCACACTAGTTTTAATTATATAGGCATCCCTCAGAGAACTTGCAAGGCTGATTTCAGACCACCAGGACATAGTGCCTTGCTCTCAGGCATAACATTTTAATTGACATTTTCCTATAGAATAATACATGTACAAGAGCATTGTGCCTAAAAATTAAAAATTATGTCTTGGTTAAGAGATACTTTACTCCTAAGCATTGCTGATGACAGTTGGAGCCTTCAACAAGTCATAATCTCTTTGTTGATGGAGGGTCTTGCCTCAATGTTGATGGCTGCTGACTGATCATGGTGGTAGTTGCTAAAGGCTGTGGTGGCCGTAGTAATTCCTTAAAATGAGACAATACATCTGCTACATTGATGATGTTCCTTTCACAAAAGATTTCTCTTTAGCATAGAACACTGTTTTGTAATATTTCATTCACAATAACTTCTTTCAAAATTGGAGTCATCCTCTCAAACCCCGCTGCTGCTCCATCAACAAAGTTCTAGTAATTTTCTAAATGCTTTGTTATCATTTTAGCACTGTTCATAGCATCTTCACAGGAGCAAATTTCATCTCAAGAGAACATTTTCTTTGCTTATCCATAGGATCAACTGCTAATTAGTTAAATTTTTATCAAGAGATTACAGTAATTTATTCATTTTCAGGCTCCACTTACAGTTCTATTCTCTTATTATTTCTACCACATATCCCATTACCTCTGCCACTGAGGTTTTGAATCACTAGAAGTCATCATGAGAGCTGGAATCAGCTTCTTCCAAACTCTTGTTAATGTTGATACTTTAAGCAATTCCCATTAATTACAAAAATTCTTAATGACATTTAGAATGGTGAATCCCTTTCAGAAAAATATTCAATTTACTTTTCCCAATTCTATCAGAGAAATCGCTGTGACAGCTATATCCTTATGAAATGTGTTTCTTAAGCAAAGATTTGAAAGTCAAAATTGCTCCTCGATCTGCAGACTGCAGAATGGATGCTGTGTTTGCAGGCATGAAATTAATCTCCTTGCACATCTCCATCGGAGCTCTTGGGTGACGGGGTGGATGTCAGTGAGCAGCAATATTTTGAAAGGGAGCTTTCTTGCTGAGCAGTGGGCTCTTTCAAAACTGTGGGCTTGAAATACTCAGCAAGCCATCCTGCAAACAGATGCACTGTCTTCCAGGATTTGTCGTTCCATTTCTGGAGCTTAGGAAGAGTAGATTTAGCAAAATTCTCAAAGGCCCTAGGTTGAAATGGTAAATGACCATTGGCTTCAACTTAGTCACCAGTAGCATTAGCCCCTAACCAGAAAGTCATCCCATCTTTGAAACTTTAAAGCCAGGCACTGACTTCTCCCTAGCTAGGAAAGTCCTAAATGGCATCTGCTAATACATAGTAGAAGGCTATTTTGTCTAGATTGAAAATCTGTTGTTTAGTGTGGCCACTTTCTTCAGTTATCTGAGCTAGATCTTGATCACTTGAGGCAGTGTCTCCATCACCACTTAGTGCTTCATCTTGTACTTTTATGTTAGGGAGACAGATTTTTGTTTTTTCAAACCTCATGAACTCTTCCTCTGCTAGCTTCGAACTTTTCTTCTGCAGTTTTCCCACCTCTCTCAGAATTGAGGAGAGTTGGAGCTTTGCTCTGGATTAATTAGCCTTTGACTTAAGGAAATGTTGTGGTTGATCTGATCTATCCAGACCACTAAAACATTCTCCCTAACTGCAATATGGCTGTTTTGCTTTCTTATCATGTTTGTGTTCACCAGATTAGCACTTGTAATTTCCTTCAATACATTCTCTCTACACTCTCACTAACAGAACTGTGTCCAAATCGTTGGCTGATTGTGAGAAGCATAGCAGACCTTCTAAATATCGATAGGGAAAGAGGGAAATCTTAGCCAAAAATTTTGGTGTGAGAAAGGTATGTAAAAAAATGGTCCTGAAGGAACTCACCTATGAACAATGGGAAGGAGAGAGAAGGTGTGCCAAGACCTCTTGGAGAGGCAAGACAAGGTTTGGGACCCATTAGCAATGAAACGTGAGTGTCCAGATACAATCCTCTAATAAAAAGTCAAAGTGCACAATGGAAATCGGCCAATTCTTCATAATCCAAAAAGTTCTGTCAGTCCAAATCAAGAGTCAAAAATGGTGAAGCAGACTTTTTTGACTTCAGAATGAAGTCATAATGAATTTGTACCAGCTGGACCAGTTAACCAAGTTTGTGTTTGAAAGTACTGAGAATGCTATGAGCAAAAGATGAAAATGACCTGAACTTTTCGACAACAATGAACAGCTCTGGCTCATAACAACACACCAGCTCCCACAGCACTGTCTATGAAAGAGTTTTTAGCCAGTAAACAAGTAACTACATTGGAACACTCTCCCTTCAAACCGGATTTGGCCCCTAATGTCTTTTTCCTTTACCCAAAGATAAAGAAAATATTGAAAGGAAGACATTTTGATGACATCCTGCACATCAAAGGTAATATCATGATAGCATAACAGCTCTGATGGCCATTCCAGAAAAAGAGTTCCAAAACTTCTTTAGAACATGGACTAGGCATTAGTGTCAGTGCACAGCTTCCCAAGGTCACCTTCGAAGGTGACCCGTGGTGATATTCAGCATGAGGTATGCAGCACTTTGTGTAGGACCAGTTCACAAACTTAATTGTCAAACCCATTTCAAGTATGTTTTTAAATATTTTCTACCATTACACAGATTACCTTTTTCTCCTTGCTGGGCAGAAGGTTTGAAGTTTGAGATCATCCCATTTCTCAATTTTTACTCCTGTCACCTGTGCTTTTGGTGTCCTATCGAGGTAATCATTGCCAAATCAAACATCATGTAGCTTTTCCCCAGTGTTTACATCTAGAAGTTTTATGGTGTCAGGTCTATTTTTAGTCTTTAATACAATCTGGGGTTAAAGTAGACAAGGGTCCAATTACATTAATTTGTGTGTGTATATCAAGTTCCCCCAAAAACATTTATTGAAGGGACCATCCTTTACTTCTTAGGTAGCTTTATCATCATTGTCAACAATTATACAACTGTATGTGTTAGGGTTATGGTGGGACTATTCTTTTTCATTGGTCTGTATGCATGTCATCACACCAGTACCACACTGTTTTAATTACCTGAGTTCTGAAATTTTATTGAAAACCAGGAAGTCGAAGCCTCTGGGTTTGTTTTTCTTTCTCAAGATCTTTTGGCCCTTTTCGATCCTTGGAAATTCCTTGTAAGTTTTAGTTATTTGTTTTTCTTATCATTTTTGCACAAAATTCCATTGGGATTTTGAGAGGTATTGCATCGAATTTGCAGATTCCTTGGGTAGCATGGATATGTGAACAGTATTAAGTCTTCTAATTCATGACCTTAGCATGGAAATGACTTTTCCTGTGTCTCTCTTTTTATTTCTGCCAGCATATTTGTAGTTTTCACTGTACAAGTCCTTCATTATACTTGATTAAGTTTATTCCATAATACTTTTTTTCTTTTTTATGCTATTATAAATGAAATTGCATTGCTAATTTCATTTTAAAATGCTTTCACTTAATGGAAAAAAATACAACTGTTCCTTGGGTGATGTTTTGTATCTTGAAACTATAGTGACTTTGTTTGTTAATTCTGATAAGTATTTTTATATAACCTTTTGGATTTTCTACATATGCAATCAAGTCATCTGCAAGAAATACAATTTTATTCTTCCTTCCTAATTTGGATGACTTTTATTTCTTTTTTTTATTTTTTCTTTTGTCTAAATGCTCTGGCTAGAACATCTATTGCTATGAAATGTGAGCGGGCATTCTTGCTTTGCTTTGGATTTTAGAGAAAAGGTTTTAGTTTTCACAATTGAGTTTTAGGTTAGTTGTGGGCTTTTAATATAGGAATGTTATTATGTTGAGGTAGTTTCCTTTCTTTTCTAGTTTGTTGAGTGTTTTTATAATGAAAGTGTTAATTTTTTTTCCTGCATAGATTGAGATGACCATGTGGTTTTTACATGTATTAACTTTTTTGTATTTTGAACTCTCCTTGCATTATGAGGATAAATCCCACTGGGTCATAGTGTATAATTCTTATAGTGTCTGTTAAATTGAGTTTGCTGGTATTTTGTTGTGGACTATTGCATCGACATTCATCAGGGATATTGGCTTGTAGCTTTCTTTTCTTGTAGTATCTTTGTGTTTTTTTGATATCAAGGAAATGCTGTCCTCAGAAAATGAGCATAAAATGTTTTTTTCCTCCTCAATTATTTTGGAAGAGTTGGAGACTAATCATTGGTGGTTCCTTAAATGTTTAGTAGAATGAAGCCATCCAGTCGTGGGCCTTCCCTTCTTGGGAACTTTTAACTTCTGAGTCAATCTCTAACTACTTACAGGTGTGTTTAGATTTTTTTATATTTTTTCATGATTCAGTCTTGATGGGTTATCTATCTAAAAAATTACACATTACTTCTCTGTTATCTATTTTGTTGATGTATAAGTATTTATAGTCTCCTATGATTTTTTTAATTTGGTGGCAAAGTAATATTGTAATATTTCCTTCTTCCACTGTTTTTCATTTTTTTGTTCCTCTGAATCATCATTTAAATAATGCATCTTTAAGTTTATAGACCCTTCTCTTTGCTTAAGTAATGTCTTTAAATTTAGTTTTTTATATTTTATAGCTTCAAAACTTCTGTTTGGCTCTATTTTTTAGTTGCTATCTGTTGATATTTTTACTTTTTTCATGCATCAGTTTTCTGATTCATTTAGTTGTCTGTATTCTTTTATAGCTCATTGATATTTTTTTAAGAACAATTTTTTGAATTATTCATCAGGTGTTTTATAGCTCTGCTTTTCCCTAGGTTTAGTTTGTGGAGATTTATTTTTTTCTTTTGATTGAGCCAGGTTTCCTTGTTTTGTTTTGTTTTGTTTGTATGCCTTGTTAATAATATGGAGAAGAAGAGGAGATTTGGGGATTTAGGGTTAAAAAAATACCTCTCTCAGTCTTTTCAAACTACTTTCACATAGGGGGAGAACTTCATCAATCAGCATAGCTGGAGATTCTGAGGGCTTCTCTAACTATTTGTGCAGTTATGTCTTTCCTAGGCTTGTGCATATAATTTCCCAATTATACTGTCTTCTTCCTCAGAAGTAGTTAACTCTTCTTTCCTCTAGCGTCTGTGATGCTATAGGTGCTCTGGTGTTGAAACAACTCTCTTTTATTTTCAGTTAAGAATGCAGGTGGGTCTAGTGGCTCACACATGTAGTACTAGCACTCTGGGAGGACATGGCGGGAGAAGCCCTTGAACTCAAGAGTTCAAGACCTGTCTGAGTAAGAGCAAGACTCTGTCTCTACAAAAAATGCAGAAATTAGCCAGGCTTGGTGATGGGCACCTGTAGTCCCAGCTACCTGGCAGGCTGAGGCAGAGAGATCACTTGAGCCCAGGAGATTGAGTCTGCTGTGAGCTAGGCTGAGCTCACAGTACTCTTTTCTCAGCAAAACAGAGTGAGAATCTGTCTCCAAAAAGGGGGGGTATTCTCTGTCAGGATTCAAATCACTGTTATAGAAACTAATGCCTTGGGTACCCACACACCCCTCCAAAAAGTAAAAACTATAAATGCACATTTTGTTCTTTTCTTCCTGAGAGGGAAGCTACAAGTTCTGCATTTTCTTTTCTTTTTTTTTTTTTGAGACAGAGCCTCAAACTGTCACCCTGGATAGAGTGTTGTGGTATCACAGCTCACAGCAACCTCCAATTCCTGGGCTCAAGTGAGTCTCTTGCCACAGCCTCCTAAGTATCTGGGACTACAGGTGCCCGCCACAAAGGCTGGCCATTTTTTGGTTGCAGCCATCATTGTTGTTTGGCGGCCCTGGGCTGGATTCGAACCCGCCAGCTCAGGTGTACGTGGCTGGTGCCTTAGCCCATTGAGCCACAGGCACCAAGCCAAGTTCTGCATTTTCTCTTTACCACACCAGGTACTCTGGCTGTGGGGAAGAGCTATCATGGGTGAAATACAGTCAATTTTTTTTTTTTTACCCATATGAATGCTGTTTTTGACTATGAATTTGCCTTGAGTGCTGCAATCACTGACTAGGTATTAGAGTTGTCATAAAGGTTTTCTGGACTTTATACTCTTGTTAATTCAGTGTCTTTGTGGAGGAAAATGCAGCCACTTACAGAAGCTACTACTAATGGAAAATTCTATGTATTAAGACACAAAAACAAGCTTCCAAAAATTGGAAATGGTTTGAGTACTCAGACACACACACATACACACACTGTAGATATATGTAATATACATATAATCAAATGATAGTAGCTTTAAAACTCTTATATCAAGAATTATTTTTTAAAGTACACTACCAAATAGCACTTGTTTTATACCAAAAAGTCTTAAGGAAATGTGAAAATATTCAGAGTTGAATGAAAATGAAAGCACTTCCAAAATGTGTGCAGTCTCTTGGGGGTGGTCAAAAGGAAAACACTTTTAATATAAAGAAACATGAGGAAGCCTAAATACAAGTCTGCCACCTGTTAATTTAAGTAGTTAGAATATAATTACCTGATTAAAACAAAGATAATTACAGCAAACTAGTAATAAACTAATGAAGAAAATCCAGCGTTTAATGAAATACAGGACAATTGAACTGTAAGAGAACCACTATAGTGAATGAGGGTCAATATGATAAAAGGAAGAATATATAATAACAAACAGAGAGACAATTGACTAGACCCCATGACACTTCTGGAACACTTGTCATTATCTCTAGCATCCTGAGTAAGAAAAATGTAGTGAAGCTGGAAAGGCATGCAACCATTTTTCCTACATAGCCTGGTTTTGAAATAACAACGCTCCCTAAAAGCAGCATCTGTATTGAAGAAAGCAAACAGGAAAAAAAAAAAAAAATGGAAAAAAAGGAATACCTTGCTTCCTATTTTGATTTTATTCCTAGAACTTCCTAGCTTGTTATGAACAGCAAGTTACTAAATCTCTCTATGGCTCCCTGTTTTCACCTGTAAAACAATGTGTGTAGAGGGAGGGTAGAGGATGCTATTTGATTAACTACCTCTAAGCATTTATGACTCAATATCAAACACACATACCCCCAAAATATTGGATCTTATTTGATGGATCTGGTGAAAGAAATGTTCCTCACGTCAGATGAGTATGTTTGAACCTCAGATTGACTATTTGTAAAGTGACTTTCGCAAATCTATGAGTTGTTGTTTCATAATCCAGTAAGGAACAAGATTAATTCCGACATCAAAGGGGTTGCTTTGAGGAGATAATGTATATGGAAGAGCTTAGTAAAAACTCTCAGCTTTATAATCAGGTTTAGAGATGGATTCGCCTCACTTCTCATTTAAGGATCATTTATGGGACTCACGGCATGATAATAAAACAAAACAAGGTTTTTTTTTGGAGGGGACGTAACCACTAGCATTATAAAAAGCTTATATTCAACAAGAAAAATAACTTAGCCAAGTAGACAAAATGTTTAACATGATTTGTTAAGTTATAATTTACTATGCCATTTTATTTTACTTTGACAAATTATTCTCAAATAAAAACATAATATGGGTACTGAAACAGGGTTATTAAAAAGGATAAAACAAGACTAATGCATAATGCTATTTGTGACACAATTTTCTGAAACATTAACTATAATGATATCAAATGTATTGATTTGTAGTTCATAATGCAGTTACATAGGTAACAATCCATATCTTTGAAAATTGGGTTTTGCTTGCAAATAAAATCAAGGTCAGGGAATAAAAATTTGATGAGGTTGGACAGATTAGATTGAACTTTTCATATACTTTAAAAAATACAAAAGGATTAGGAAAACAATTTGTTTATATGGCACAACTTCAGAACACAAGACAAGTAATGCTCTGGAGAGTATGGATTTGATTTCCTCAATATTAAAAATGTCACTAAAGAAATCCTAGCCAAGAGATTTCAGTTTTTAAAACCCATAACAATAAAGCAAAAGTGCTTGAGCTTGTTGTATACAAATATATTTTAGTTTTACGTGAGAATTGACTAAGCTTTGAAGTGGTGAATTTTTTTAAGAAGTTAGATATTTGCATCAAAGTTATAAGTTTTTGCTTATGTCTGGGGAACACTGTTTAATTGAATCAAACTCTCTCAACACATTCAGCTGTGGTGTCTTCAAATTATCTGAAATGCTCTGAGTGTATTAAGTGGGAATCAAAGTAAACACCATGTTTTCTTTTATTGCACGGTGTGTTTTATTTTGAATATCTAATGGTAGTTTCTGTTTGCACTACTGGATAAGGAAGACTCAGTCAAATAATATATCTTAAGACAGTCAAGATACTCCAAGTTCTTTACACTTAGTTAATTCATTACACTAACCATATTGACTGAGCATAATAGAATATATTGTAGAAAACAGATTGATCATTGTATTTAGATTTAAGTTTAGCACCTCCTGCTCTCAAATTTATTTTAATTCAGAAAGTTACCTGTGAAAATATCTTGATCAATTTATCTTACTGCAAAGGAATGATGGCCATTCCTGTTGGCCATCCCAACAGGTAATTTTAGGTTCAAATATACAGAGAGTAATTTTTAGGATTGCTTCACTGCATAGTACTATTTTAAATCTATTTTAAGAACATAGAAATTCTTCATAATCTGTGATATGTGATTTCAAATAACTTTAAAAGTAAAATATCCATATTTCTGATAAAAAATTTCATCACACATTTGCTAAAAGACACATATGCTGGTAAATAACTAGAGCTTTCTTTTCAAGGTCAATGATCATGTTTATCATGATTTTGTTTGGGTAACACAATTTAGGTTTCCTTTAAAAGTTTTCCTTTTCATTCTCTATAAAGATAAAAAAGTTAAAAAAAAATCGACTATAAACCAAACTAGAACTCCTGGAAATTATTAGGTATATAGTTTCTGGTGGTTGCTGAGTTTATAAAAACATAACATGCCCAATTTTTAAAACCCCTACTTATAAATGAGTGGCAGATTTTCCGTTCACACAGTTTAAGGGCTCTTCCCTATCCAGCATTGTACTATAAGCTTTGGTCATGCTCTCTGCTTCAGATAATTGGTTTCTCTCCAGCAAGAGTAAAAATATGATTTAGAAGAGTCATTTTGTAAAGTCATTATTGGTTATTAATTATTTGGGGAGGAATTAACTTCTCCAGTTACACATCAAGGCAGCTTTGAGTGTTGGGTAGTTTTCAGAGCCAAGTGGAACTGACTTCATAGTGTACTTATGGCAAACACCCAGCTCTGTGGCTTTGGACGGTCACTTGACCAAAGTATCTTAATCTGAAAATATATAGCAAAAGGAGAAATTGCACCTACCTTCTAAGATTACTTTTAGAATTTTGGAAATCTATATGTATACGTATATCTATATCTATATATCCCGATATGCTTTATACTTAGAAAATGGACGCTCTAATTACATATTCAATTAGAATTTTGCATGTGTAAAGGAACTCTGTATAATTTTGGATGTATAAAGATTTGAGCAAAGGTAATATAATTGTCATGAGTCGAAGAAAAGCGTGACTTATAATAAGAGTTCTTCTTTTAAGAAGGAGGAGACTAAGGCAGACAGAACACACACACAAACACAGTTTGCAGATTAAGTTTTAACATAGCCAAACCCAGCACAATGATACCCAAGTCGATTGTGCTTACATCCCACTGAACTAGCCCATCTGGGTACCTGCTGAAAGTCACACAAAGATGTTGTTAACACCAACTGTAGATTCCTGTGTCTGCCTAACCACGAAATCAAAAGAAAACAAATATGTGAACACAAACCAGAAGCAATATCAAGGTCATGGAGGTGAGTGAAAGTGCTTTTTGTATATGATTCTGTTGCTGCCTGGGTTGTAATGCAGAACATTGAGTTTCAAGATAATTTACACAAATAATGTCTCTCTTTCAGGATGTTTATTCTCATAAGCACATGTTTTCACATTACAGAACATTAACATTCAATTTCATTAGTATACGACAAACCTGCTTGTATAAATTTATCAAATAAAACTGCACAGTTTAGCAAAGCAATGCAGTGTGACTGCTCAAATTCAAAAAAGATCATAGGCAGGTTACTTAAGACCTTTAATTATTTGGGAATCTCTGTCCAAACTATTTAGGGTCATTAAAGGCAAGTTACATGCCTCATCTCACACTAAAAATGCAGAAAATAGATTACTACACTGATCTTAATATATCTCAGTAATTCTGTTTAAAACATGCCCTTTAACTAAGTTAGTGATAATATTTACAAGTACTGTGGTTAGTGTTCCCATAGCTACAATAAAATTCTTAATTTTCTTCAGAAATATAAAGATTAAAACTCCCTCTTTGTTCACCTATACAATGTTCAGCTTATACCTGAAATTAAGAACCTAAGAACTTCTTTTAATTCAGACATGTTTGGAACAAAGGTATATTCCCCCAGATGACTCTATACGTATTATCTCTCCATTTGTTCTGTCAACAGTAGGTGAATACCAAATGCTACATTAAATATGTATAATACACTATCATTTAACCCCCAAGATCCCATGATATAGATGTTATTGTAATTTTCTCTATAATGGCTTAGAAAGTGTAGTGGATGGAGAGGTCAACTAACTTGCCTAAAGTCACACAGCTAGTTATCATTGTAGCCTATCCTAGAACCTATTTTCCTAAACATTATTCTATCCCCCCTCTCTGCCTCCAGTTCCACAGTATCCATCATGCATACCTAATGAGTAGGGAGATTTTGTGTGGTTCACCCAATATCCACAATTAGGAACAGAATTTCCCATGGAATCAATACCATTGTAGATGATTAAATCCCTAGGCAAACCATATCAACATGAGCAAGTATGTATCTTAATGGACAGAGGATTCTAAGCATCCATAAGTCAATAACAGGAAATTTTCTTGAATTTATTTTGTACAGAGCAGTTAATGATATATACTGACAGTTTATCAATATGCACTCATAAAATTCTCGATATGTTTAGAGAAATAGGATAGTAAAAAGAGATATGGTTTAATTGCTGCCAATAAATAGTCAAAATGTGGTTTTTATCTTTCATATTTTTAAAATAATTAGTAATAAAATTTTAAATACATTTTACGATGGTTATTTTCTTAATGATGTCATATCAAAATATAACCAAACAAAATCAGGTGATCATCAAAAAATCAATAGGCTTTAAAAAGTGGTTATCAAGGATGAGTATGAATTTATACTAAAATTTAGAGTTTTGTATTTTCAAGAATTAAGAATTACACATTGTGCTACACTGGTCTTCACAATTGCTGTTCTTTTCACAGTCTACTGTATTTTTCTCATATATATATTTGAGTATATATATATATGTATATGTATTTGAATTATGGACTGTAGAACACTAATCTTTTATTAGCACCTATTAAAAGTTCCAGAAATACTTCAGTATCCAGCAGTAAAGTTTAGAAAAGTACTGCATTAGACAGATCAATCTAAAGGAAACGTAAATTATTTAAATCAAGGCCTACTTAGACTTTTGAGCTATTTTAGCCCTAGCTACTCCATATTCCATAAGATTGTATACCACTTATAAATATTCAATTTGAACTCGTTAGCTGCAAAATGAATTATTTTACAATACTTATTTTCCAAGCTTGCAATATTATAGTAAGTCATATATGGATAACTATGAAAGATTTGAGACAGAATGTATTATGGGCCATTATTTCACTTCCAAGAAACAGACTCAACAATATCCTTTCTGGGTCACCCGTGCAAGTTTCCACTTGCTTAACTTATTGGCGTTGCTGGGAGGGCTTCGTTTTTTTCCACACAGATATCATTCATCACAGTATCAAGTACATAATAAATTCCCTAGAAGCAACTTTTAAATTATCGTTGTTGTTTATTTATGTAACTCTATTTGTAAGGTGGGAATGCTTTATTAGTTGTGCTTTGGGTACAATAAAGTATGGAGATTTCTAGTTAAAATAAATGCATGGCTTATAAAACCAGCACACTAATTAAAGATAATTCTTACCTCAGTAAAAAATAAATAGAAGCATTCTCTTTTGTTGACCTTTTACATTTTAGATTATACATTTATAACAACTATGTAGATATTGAATGTGTGGACATGTGAGTTGTGTTGAAGAAGTATTATGAGTAAAACTTTATAAATAAATGATTGATAATTCTTGTATATAGTTTCTGTTGAGCTGGAATATTAATCTCTCTGATCTATAAGAATTTTAGAGCAACTTCTATCTTACCAACACAAAAGGATGATGCAAAGCAATTTCAGAAAAATGCCATTGGTAGGCGCATGAACAATATTGCACAATATTCCCATTTTCACAAATGTGCAGCAAAGATGCATTTTAAGTATATCTAGAGTGCCAGTTCTAGTTTTTATGAGACCATTTTATTAGCACATAAGCATATCTTAATTTTGCACATCTTGTAAGCACAATTCCACTAGCAACCCTCTTCTTGACCTTTGAGTCCCTTCTAGTTATCACTTCATTTCAGTGATGCCCTTATAACTAAACTTTATGACAATCATATTTATTGTATTTTAGTCACATTGATTATAACATGCAGTTAACGTATGTACCTCTAAGGCAGAATGAATGTCAATTAAACCATGAGCAAGGCTTTCATATCACATAGACTTTTTATTTTATGTATATGTAAAGAGCTTTTTGGTTTTATTTTTATGTTGCAGTAATGACAATTTAAACAATATAACAAAGTTGATGAAAAAGCAGGCAGTGACAGCTGCATTGGAATAGCTGCCTAGGTAGTACTAAGCATAAATGCAGTGATCTTAATATACATCTCAATTTCAGGGATTTAAAATATGAAATAGTGTGTGTGTTAGAACTAATGGCTTATAATGTCTGTAGTCAACGTATCTAAGAGCTGTTCTATTTCCTCTTGAATCTTCTTTATTAAGACTTTCATCTTTGCAACTCCAAACAGAAATGCTTTTGTTAGCTTCACCAGTGAACAGGGGTTGAAAAAATCAAGTTTGCGATTCTCAGCTCTCATTTTCCTTAATTGATCAGTAATTTTGACAGATGAGATTGCTCCCTTTTTGTTAAAATATCTTCCTGTCTTGGATTCTACTTTGGGGTTCCTTATATTTCTCCCACTTTTTTTAAAGCATTTTAAAATTTTGTTTGCTAGCTCCTTTCTCTTTATCTTTAAATGCTGGAGGATCTAGGGTTTAGTTTCTGGGTCTGTTCTCATCTAGATTCAGTCTTTTATGTTGTGCTTTTAGAAAACTAATTCTAACTGGCAATTCCCACATAACTGTTTTCCATTCAAACTTCTCACCCAGATTTCAAGACATCCAGTCACACATGCTTAAAATGTGTCTCAATGACATTTCCTCAGCTCTTCCACCCTTAGTCCCATTTCCGGAAAAATTAGTTCTATCTTTTCAGTAGCAGATGCCAGCAAAGGCTCCATTTCACCCTTGAGTTGTCACTTCCAAACATTTCATCTAATTTGTAAGGAATACTCATTAGATATACTGTAAAATACATTCAAAAGCTGGGCACTTCCCATTCTCCTGCCACTCCTGCAACCCTCGCTGAAGCTTTGATCTTCTCTTTCCTCTTTGTTAAATAGACACCAGCTGGTGGTGTCCTTCTTGCCACTGTTGGTACTTTACAATCTTCTATGAACACAGACGCCATAATGATTTTTAGGAAATGAAGTCATAGTAGTCTATTCTTCTTCAAGCCCTCTGATGTCTTTCTGTCCTACTCAGAATGTAATAATGTAGTGGGCTCTAAGGTCCCAACAATTTTCACCACCACCATGACCACCATGTTTTCTCTCCTTTGTTTTTCTTTACTCATGTGTTGCCCTTGTGCTTGTGAGCACCTGGTGATCTTCTTGACATCTCAGGAAAGCTCTAGCTGCACGGCATTGCACTTGTAATTCCTTCTGTATATCGTGTATGACACTGCTGCCTTGAGTATCCATGTGAATATACTTTTTCACCTTCTTTAAGTCTTTGTCCAAAGCCCATCTTGTTGCACAGCTTTACAGATCTTCGTCTCAATCACTGTCAACCCTATCTTGCTATCTTTGATTCCTTTTTTTCTTTCTTTCTTTCTTAGATACCTTGGCTAACCTATTAGTAAATCCTGTGGGTGCCAACTTCAATAAATGTTTATAATATGAGCACTTCTCACATCTCCATGGACACCAGGCTATCATCAAGCAGTATCCTAATTTGTCTGTATTACCATGACTTTCATAATGGATGGCCCTTCCTCTATAACTTCAGTTCTATTCATAACACAGCAGGTGAGTTGTCAGTAGTGTCACTCTCTGCCCTATTCCCTCGCATAGGCCCCCCAGCTGAGTAAGTAACCAAGCCAAAATCCTAGCATTGGCTTTCAATGTGGTCTTCCATTCTCTCTTAACCCTACTCCTGCCAGTTCTGTTCATGGACACACTGACTCTCAAGCTTGTTATTCTCCCTTCACCCCCAGGTATCCTCATGGTTGACTTCTTCACATGCACAAGGTCTTTTCCCAAATTTCCCATTCAGAGTGAAGACTCTCCAATTGACTGACTTATTTACAATTAAACCCTGGCATGTACTATCTATCCCCTTTCTCTGCTTCATTTATTCTTCCTAGCATCTTTATAAGCATCGATATAACATATGATTTTCCTTTTTGTTTTCCTTATTGTCTGTCTTCTACAATTGAGTGTGAATTTAACAAGAGCAGGCATTTTTCATATGTTTTGGTCTCTTTAGTTCAATGACTAAATGAATGAATAGTATGATTTCACTTATGCATCTTCAAAAAATATACGTACACATGTGTGTTCATAAGGAAATGTGACATAAGAAAAGAAGGTCTACATAAAATCTGGAATGATTTGAACATACTACAAATAAAATCTGAAAATCTAAAATATGTTGTAGTAGTTTAGCAAGTTATGAGAATATAGAGAACAGATTAATTTGGAAACTTTTTTTTTTTTTTTTTTTGGTAGGGAAGAGTATCACTTTATTGCCTTCGGTAGAGTGCCGTGGCATCACACAGCTTACAGCAACCTTCAGCTCTCAGGCTAAGGTGATTCTCTTGCCTCAGCCTCCCAAGTAGCTGGGACTACAGGTGCCCTCTGCAACGCCTGGCTATTTTTTGTTGCAGTTTGGCAGGGGCCAGGTTTGAACCCACCACCCTCGGTATATGGGGCCAGCAACCTACTCACTGAGCCACAGGTGCCGCCCTAATTTGGAAACTTTTAAAAGACTTTTAACCATATGAAAAATTTATTGTTATCTAAGGTTTCAAAAGGGCTATGATGTTTTAAAATTTTAAAAGTTCAATGCACATAATAACTATTATTATTTTTGTTATCTTAAGGTTTGCCTTAAAATAGTCATGGGGGCATTCTTTTATATTCTTCCTATGTGGTAGAGGTAAGTAAAGTCATTTCCACATCTGAAAGCTTAAACTGCCGTGAAACTAATAAGGTAAACTCCATTTCTATGGATATTTAAGAAAGGCATAAAATAGTTCCTCAAACATAACATTTTCTTATTATGTACAAAAGGAATTTCTATGCAAAACATAAAAATTTTTGGTTTTCTTTCAAATAGAGAGCACTAAAATTTTCAATTTAAAATGATCAATAAGTAATAGGACCATTACATCAAGCTTTCATTCCTTAAACTGACACTCAGAATTCTTTATGATTTGTAATATGTACGAGAACAAAGAAGAGGATTAAACATTGATTCCCAATAAATTGAAAGGATTAGTGTTTTCTTTGGCATAGAAACTTGCTGAGAAGCTAAAGATAGAGTAGTACATTTTGAAATGGTAATTGATGTCTTAAAAACACACAGTGTGGTAGGTTTAAAAATGAAGCCTTATAGACGAAAAAAAACTAAATTGACAAAATAGCTCCTCTCTCATACCATCTTTCAAATAGCTGAATAAGTAATGCACATTTTTAAAATGAGAATTGCTGATGTAGTGACAATGTAGTTTCTACTAAAATGAACTATTTACTTACTCTATTCAAGAAAGAACATGATTTATTGCAAAGCATTTTGAGGCTTCTGTAGGATGAAAGACAGTGGCAGCTGTTGGAATTATCTCCACATAAAAATGCATAATTTAGGAGGAAATTACCTACCTGTATAAGGACTTTAATCTCCTTTTCGGTAGTAAGAAATAGTACATATAGTCTTGAGTTAGAATTATTTGGACTATCAAATCATATTCCATTCTATAAGTTATTTTACAAATTAATGGATTCTTACAGTGAAGCCAGCTTAATAGGCAGGTATTATGACATGGTTTTCTTTCATTTTCCTATGTTTGCAAGAGATGAGAAACTATTGCACAGTTTCTGGTTCAAGGATTAGAATTTTGGAGAAAATTATGACCTTTTAGGTTTGCAGAAGGCTAAGAACTTACATGTACTTTATTGAAGATGAAGGCCTTGATTTGAGTCCCAGACTTGCCATTCCATCTGTGTCTGGTCTTGGACAAATTATTTATCATGTCTGAACTTCAGTTTTCTCATTTAAATACATAAGATAACAAGGCTTAATTCCAAGGGTCTTTAAAGAATGCATGCAAAAACTCTATATAGAAAGCAAAGTGTTTATTTTCATATGAATTACTATAATAAGAGAACGTGATTAGAAATATGTAAGATAATTGAGTAAATTATTCATGAAGTAAAGACATAATGAGTCCAGAGTAATGGTTCATGTGCCTTTGGCTGGCATGGTGATAATTATCATAGAGAATTTAAAGGATATTTTTAGAGACTCAGAGAGGTACAATTGGTTTTTTGAACTTAGATGCCTGGGGTTATGTCTAGACTATGTCAAGCACTCAGATGGAAATTGAAAAAGAGACAGTTTTGGTGTTTTTCTTTTTTTCTTCTCTTGGCTTAGGATATTGTAAAGATTCCTCCAATTTCAGTGGCTTCTTTAACTGGTACCAGTCAACCATTTGAAGTGAATTTTTCACTTAGACTGGTTGATTTTCTGGCTCATTAAGACAGCTGATTCAATTCAAGTGAGTTTTGATAGCTTAATCCCCCATGTATGCTGATTTTCCTACCACATGGCAGCACGCCACAGCTACAGGTAATCTGTCATGTAACTTTCATAACCATTTGATATTTCTATGTCTTTTAGTGCAGATATTGGTATTTAGAACTTTAAGTACTTGGATCGCATGGATTGCATCATTTATTCAGATGCTGATGAGATGAAAAGGACAGCTAGAAAACTAACAAACTTAATGCTTTCTACTTTTCATGAAGACACATCTCTGTTTATGAAACATTGGCTCAAATTTTACTGTGAGTCTCAATTCCTAGAAAGTGAAGGTATAGAGTTCTAAAGCTGGCTTATAGCACTTCTGGTTTTGAAAATTTATCTTTTTTAGCGTTACTGAATTGAACAGGACAATAGAGGCTATTGGGTAGATAGATCAACATAGTTAGTGATTTGTTGATTCCAAAAAGTATGTCCAGAAAAATCATATTAAATGTTTCACAAAAACTATTACCATTGCTGTGGTTTTGTAGATCATAGTACAGAGTTGTATTTTGGCTCAGTGCCCATAGCACAGTGGTTATAGCGCCGACCACATACACCAAGGGTGGCGGGTTCGAACCAGGCCAGGGCCAGCTAAACAAATGCAACAACAAAAAATAGCCAGATGTTGTGGTGGGTGCCTGTAGTCCCAGCTACTTGGGAGGCTGAGGCAAGAGAATCACTTAAGCCCAGGAGTTTGAGGTTGCTGTGAGCTGTGACACCACAGCACTATGTCCAGGGGGATATAGTGAGACTCTGTCTCAAAAAAAAGAGTTGTGTTTTATGCTAAATGCATAAGGAAATGGTAAGTAGGAGACTAATATGACCTTAATTACATTTGTAGAAGCTGACTCTGGCTATTGTGGGCAGTAAAGGGATTAGGTCTTTGGTTTTGGACAATGCGAAGCACTGACAAAGACTGAGAAGACAGAGGGAGGGCATTCTACACTATTCCTGACCCATAGCCCTCTTTCTTGGACTATGTTCAGCAATGGCTCTGTCTACTCCATAGCTTGGGCTCTGACAGTGTCTCCAACTTGAGCCTTGAATCTACTAACACTGTCTTAAACTTTTGTCATTTCAGCTTAAAGGCAGTAGCATCTACTCTTTTCTTTGGGGTCTCAGATTTTTTCATTGACTATTTAACAAGTTTATTGGCTTAAAATTCCTTCTGTTTGAAGTATTTAAAAATGGCTTATTTTTCCCTGTTTTCCCAGTCTGATAAAGAGAATATATATATTACAGATTGGGGAATTCTGACTCCCATTTGCTATGCAATGAAAGCAGAGGCGAACTAGAGCAGAGGGCAGCTATTACTAGACCCACAACAGATAATAGTAATAATATATGGCTATTTTAGGGAGAGAATGTTCGGAACAATTTTGCTATAACCTCTGCATTACTATGGATTATCAAGTATACAGAAATAAGAACTTGCAAACTTATTTTTACTTTCTCATTGATTTTTAAGACTTCTTTCTTTTACAGCTACAATTTTCATGTTATCTATGATGCTTTACTGGTAATAGCTTTAACAGAACTTCAGCACTATTGTTGTACACTTATTTGATATTTCCCCTAGTAGTCTTAATAAAACTCTGTTACCCTTTATTGAGTTCTCGTCCTTAAGGAAACTTTTGTATTTCTCTTCTTATCTGAGTTGAAGCTTATGTTTTTGTTCTCCTCATTGTTATTTCCCTCTGAACATATAAAACTTAACTGCCTTGCTATTCTCCCTTTCCTGATGATTTTTCCTTGACTATAGACAGCATTTGTCTCAGTATAATAGCAACTAACCTTTATTCCATACTTGGGGCTAACTCAACCTTGCCCCTTAGTCCAGTTTATAATGAAATAATGAAATATATTCCCTAATTTCTACACCCCAGGCATTTGCTCCTAGCTTGAGCAACTTTGCTGATAGAACTTTGGAACAGAGATATATTCTTCTATGATTTGTGAATTTTGAGAACTTTTTTATTTTTCATTTGGTTCTTGCCAAACATCATAGTGTTGATTGAATACAAGTGAGATGGTAGATACTCTCTTTCAGGGTAGAGCTAGAACCTATTATCATGAAGTACAGAAAAATAAACTTCAGTTAACACCTTAATATAGCAACAAAGAGAGAAGGAGCTGACTCAAGAGAGTGCCCCTGAGGTCGGGGTAAGGGTCAGTAGGATGACCGCTTGGTGCATGCATCGCAGAGGAGAATTACCTGCCAGGGGAGGGTCTGTAGAACATTATGATTAAGACCATAGCTGAGAGAGATAGAGGGAGAGAGAGAGAGTCTGCATTATATTTAAGTCCAAATTAAAATGTTTACTGGTCATGTGATCTTTAGCTAAATATTTGATACCACTAAGCCTTAAATTCCTCCATTGTAAAATGAGGATGATGACCTGGGCAGATGTTGTGAGGATTAAACAAAATTCAATAAAAGACTATATGTTAAATCATTATAGTAACTACCACACAGTTAGCTCTGAAAAGTCAGGAGAAGTTGTTATTACTTTATTATTAGTAGTCAGTCTTAATTGTCTCATTTTATAAATTCTCCCAATTTTCTTCCATTCTTGAGATACTTTGCTAAGAAGAATATGTTCCAGCTCCATTCATGTAAACATGAAAGAGGTAAAGTATCCAATGTACTCAGCCCTACTATGAAACTAATCTATAGCTTTCATATGAAGGCTATAATCCAATTATAGTACAAGAATATGGGGAAAGGGGCAAGG
>CAUYRH010172119.1:0-24967 GCA_963574655.1 Perodicticus potto | reverse complement strand
TCTGGCACCTGTACTCCCCGCTGTCATTTTTCATGGCCTTAAACCTGTAGCTGGGCTGGGCCTGGGTGGGAAGGGAGCTCCCGTTGTAGAACCACTGGGTGGGGTAGTCCCCGGGGGCGTGGGCCCCCCAGCACGTCAGAGCCACGGAATCCTCCTGGAGCACGTTGATCCACGGGGGCTCAAGTTTCACCATAGCCTTCGGGAGGACTGCTGAGGGGTATAGAGAGGGGGCAGCATGAAGAAAAGGAACCCCGAGAACTTGAGCAGGGCCTGAATCTCAGACAAAGAAACACTTGTGGACCTACTAGGTGGAGAAGGAGCAGAGCCAGGCCCAAAATGTCTCTGCTACGGAAGGCGATTCCTCTGGCTCGCACCCCACCAGGGTCCCAAAGAACTGGGGAGCTCCCAGAGAGCAGCTGACCCTGGGAGGGGGAGCCGAGGGAAACACCTAGGAGTATGTGTAGTTCAGTGCGCGCTACCCTGGCTGGCTCTCTCTAGCTCTCGCTCCATATATACTCTTTTGGGACTCACTTTTTTCCCCTATAAGTGGAGGCATTTGGACATGAGTGGAGAAACTTAGCAGGACTGGCTGAAGAAAAGCAAGCGCTTGTGGTGGTGACATCTGGTACAGAGTCCGGCATCAGGTTTCTGCTCTGACCGAATGTCATTCTCTGTCCTTTACAAAGGAGATCAAGATGGCCTGTCCACCAGGCCACTTGAAGCCACAGTACAGAGGAGCCTTTGTGGCCTCAGGAGGACAAAGATAGAGGAAGAAAAGCTGGAGGGCCAGTCCTGAGTGTGCAGATACAGGAGTCCCTGGCAAAGCTCCCTCCGCCGAGCTGCAGCAAGAGGCATGGGGGGACCCCCCTCTGTCAGAGAACGGGCCTCAAAGGCTCGAGATACATGCAAAGTGGAGGAGGCATCAGCACCCAGGGACACCCTGAGCAGATTGTGTCACTTTCCAAGTGCCTGAATTTTATCTGGAGAGCGGAAGCTCTCAACTTTATTTGAAGAGTTGAAGGTGGTTAAAAGAGAGAACAGAGTTTTCATTTTCTGTGACAATACAGAACCAGAAGAAATGGAGCGCCCATGTACCCTGGCTGCTCACCACCTGCCTCAAAGGGAGGAGGGGACGGAACAAGGAGAGAGGGAGGGCAGGGCATCTTCCGGGAGCCAGGACCCTTCTCTGATCCTGACCTGGTCCTGGGTTCGGTTGCTGGTGCATTCTAAGCACCTCTAGACAGGGCCCTGGGAAAGAGGAAGAGGGCAGCTGGGGGAAGGGGAGGATGTGGGTGGAATACTCACCAGGTGTCCCGGCAACAGGAGCTGTAAGACAGAAAGCAAAGATCAGCCCAGAGCTAAGCCTCTGCCCTGACACATGCCCATCCTGGCCCGAGCGCCCCTCACCTGCAGCACAGTCCTCGCCCCACGTCCCCTGGGACTGCCTAGAAGCGGTGCACTCTGGAAAGGGCTGGGACTCCTTCCCCAGGAACAGAAGGAAATGAGATAAAACTGTATACTACCCTCTTCCACGTGTTTTGTGACACTTTGCTTCGGCTTACTACTTTTGACTGATCAAAATTAAAATGCCTCTGGGAAAAGGTCCCCGTTGGGTTTAACAGATGTTTTATACTTTGGTGTAAATGATTTTTCCAGACTCTATCCTGATAGCAAGATTTGTCCTTTTTCACATTGACTGGTGATAAGGAACAAAAACACAAACCCCCCACCCCCCAAAAAGATCTGTTCTTTTGTGGGGAAAGAGGTAGAGATTATTCCTCTTATACCCTTTCTAGATTGCATTTGGAATGACTGCTCTGTCTCCTACTATTTGACTCTCCCATGATTTATACTGCCAGACATTTAAGTGTGCTGGTGTTTTGCTACTAGAAATATGTGATAGGAGAAAGGAGAGATGGCAAAACGATGCTAGCTCTGTGGGAAAGAATGTTAAGTCCCTGCCTTCACTGAGGCGAATGATCTAATTGTGAAGATAAGCACACCACACGTGTGGTCTAATGTAAAAGAGACATTCTAAATGCCATTAAAGGAATATGGAAAAAACGCTATGAAGGTTCAGAGGAGGAGAAGATCCTAGGCTCTGTATTTTGTAGGCTTTGGGGTTGGAAAGGGTAGAAATCCTATGGAGAAGATGGTATTCCTCATGGATTGATAGGATTTTCACGGACAGAGAAGGAAGAGGGAGGGAGAGGGAAGGTACTTGTCAACATTCCCAACAAAATTCAGCCCAACTTCTGCTTGATTTCTGGTCTCCGCTCAAGCAGCTCTAATAAGGAGGAACAAAGTTGAAAAGGAAGGTCGAAGCCATACCCTGAGGCTTTTAATGTCAGGTGATGTGACAGCGGGTGAGAGCACATACCGAGCTGAATGATGATTCTACCACTGCTGAATGACCTTGCACAAATGACTTTTCTCTGCTTCAGTTTCTTTGCTTGTAAGTGGAGATAATGACAACAGTACCTAATTCATACGGTTGTTTAAAAAAAGATTAAATGAAATAGTCCAGATAAGGGATTTAGCATGCTATCTGGTACAAGGTAAGCTTTAAATAAATGTAAACTAACTTTTAAAAAGTTTACTGTTTGGTTTAGTAGACAGTGGGAAATTGCTTAGAATTTTCAAACTGGAGCTGAAAGTGCTGTGTGAGATTGGAACAGGGGAACTACCAAGGAGATAAATTAAGAAAGAGACTATTGCAGTGATCCAGAATAGGTGGATGACTTACCCAACATCTGGCCTCTTCGTTCCTTGACCTATTCATCTCCAGTGAACTGTCTTTCTTTGGAGATGGACTTCTTTCTTAGACACGCATATTATACCGAAGACTTCATCATCATCAGAAACTATACCAACACTAAATCATAAAACCAAACAACCCATGCTTCAATCACAACCTCCTCTTCTACCATTTCATCTGCTCAAGTACAGCCCCCATAATCACTTTTGACCTCATCAAGAACCCAGGCATCGGCTCGCTGGTTAGAGCGAGTGCTCAGTGGTTAGAGCTCCAGCCACATACAGCAGAGCTGGGCAGTTTCAAACCCGGCCCAGGCCTGCTGAAAACAACAATGACAACTACAACAAAAAAATAGCCAGGCATTGTGGTAGGCACTATAGTCCCAGTTACTTGGGAGGCTGAGGCAAGAGAATCATTTAAGCCCAAGAGTTTAAAGTTGCTGTGAGCTGTGACACCATAGCACTCTACCAAAGGCAACATAGTGAGACTCTGTCTCAAAAAAAATAAAAAGCCAGGCATCCACCTTGTCACTGTCTGTCCTTCAGCCCAGGCATGCTTCACCTCCCCACACATCCAGGTTGGATTCCATGATGCATCATTATCATCACCTCTTTGCAAATACCCTCAACTCCCTTGCTCTTCTCTATTTCTACCAAATGCACCTGTGTTCTCTACATCTTCACTTGTTCAGCTGTGTGTTACTAAAATTAACACACAAACAGGCAGATTGTCCAGCCAGTAAATTTCTGATCACCATGTTTAAAAAGACACTGAAATGCCATTCCCAATGAATTTGCTGAGCTACTCTTACTGGTGACACTCATCTTTTCCTTACTCTCTAGACTTTCCCATACCACTCTCTCTGTCTTCGCTCCCCTCTCTCCTGTATTTATTATTATTATTATTGTTTTGAGACAGAGTCTCACTCTGTCGCCCTGGGTATAGTGCCATGGCATCATGGCTCACAGCAACCTCAAACCCTGGGGCTTGAGCATCCCTCCTACCTCAGCCTCCCCAGTAGCATCCAACATACACCCGACTAATATTTTCTATTTTTAGTAAACACAAGGTGTCACTCTTGCTCAGGCTGGTCTCAAACTCCTGAGATCAAGCAATCCACCTACTTTGGCTTCCCAGGGTGCTAGGATTACAGGCGTGAGCCACAGGGCCCGGCCTCTTTTGTCTTTTAGCTGATGCCTTTTCTCATACTTCACAGAGAAAACAAAAGCAGTTAGACAGGAGATCTCACATCTTTCCCCCAACAGTATCTATTAACCTATCTTCATCTCTACCTGTCTTCTCCTTTCTTGCTTTTCATTGTGGAAAGTATCTCTCCTCCTGTCTGTGGTCAGTCTCTATATGTGTGCCCTCGATCCCATTCCCTTTAATCCTCTCAACAATTTCCCACCCTGTTATTTCCTGTCTCTTCTGCATCATTAATTTCTCTCTCTCAGCTGGACCTTCCCATCAATGTAAATATATTCCAGGGTCCTCCACTTTAAAAAAGTTGTCCCTTGACTCCACATAAAATTCCAACTACTCTATTTCTCTGGTCCCTTTCATAACTAAATTTCTGCATTTGTCTCCTACCTATGCTGTCCTCATTTATTCTGCTTCCATTGAATAATTCTCAAAATGTGGATTCTGTCATCAGCATTCCACTAAAATTTTTCTTGTCAAAATCACCAATGACCACAACACGTTCTATGAAGCAAACATCACCCTGATACCAAAACCAGGAAAAGACCCAACTAAAATTTCAGACCAATTTCACCAATGAATATAGATGCAAAAATTCTCAATAAAATCCTAGCCAATAGAGTATAGTTACACATTAAAAAAATCATTCATCACAATCAAGTAGGTTTCATCTCAGGGACGCAGGGATGCAAGCCTGGTTTAACATACACAGGTCCATAAACATAATTCATCATATCGACAGAAGCAAAAAACAAAGACCATATGATCCTCTCCACAGATGCAGAAAAATCATTCAATAAAATTGAACATCCTTTTCTAATTAGAACATTTAAGAATTTAGGCATAGGTGGCACATTTCTTAATCTGATCAAAGCCATCTACAACAAACCTACAGCTAATTTATACTGAATGGAGTAAAACTGAAAGCTTTTCCACTTACAACTAGAATCAGACAAGGCTGTCCTCTATTGCCACTACTACTCAACATATTGCTGGAAGTTCTACCAGGCAAGAGAAGGAAATACTATCAGGCAAGAGAAGGAAATAAAGGGCATCCAAATGGGCAGAGAGGAGGTCAAACTCTGGCTCTTTGCCGACAATATGATCTTATACTTAAGAGAATGCTAAAGACTGAACCAGAAAATTTCTGGAAGTGGTCAAAAATACAGAAATGTTGGGTTGCTCCTGTGGCTCATTGGGTAGGGTGCCAGCTCCAGATACCAAGGGTGGTGGGTTCGAACACGGCCCTGGCCAAACTGCAACCAAGAAAAAATTTAAAAAGTGGCATCAGTGGCTCAGTGAGTAGGGCGCTGACCCCATATACCGTAATTTTTTGTATACAAAAAAAAAATATGGCAATGTCACAGGATATAAAATCAATGTCCACAAATCAGTAGCCTTTGCATATGCCAATAATAGCCAAGATGAAAAGCTAATCAAGAACACAATTCCCTTCACAGCAGGTTAAAAAAAATGAAAAACCTAGGAATATACATAACAAAAGAAGTGAAGAAACTCTACAAAGAAAATTATGAAACCCTAAGAAAAGAAACTGCAAAAGATATTAACAAATGGAAGAACATACCATACTCATGGCTGGGAAGAATCAACATTGTGAAAATGTGAAAAGCAATCTACAGATTCGATGCAATCCCCATTGAAATACCATCATCCAACTTTCAAGATTTAGAAAAAATAATTCTTCATTTTGCATAGAACCAAAAGAAACCCTGTATAGCCAAGGCAAGTCTTAGTAATAAAAACAAAGCCAGGCTATCACCCTACCAGACTTCCAGCTATACAAGGCAATAGTGATTAAAATAGCATGGTACTGGCACAAAAATAAAGACATTGACATTTGTAATCAAAAAGAAAACCATGAGATGAATCTAACCTCTTACAGCCACCTGATCTTTGATAAACCATACAAGAACATACACTGGGGGAAAGAATTCCTATTTAATAAATGGTGTTGGGAGAACTGGATAACCACATGGTAAAGGACTGAAACTGGACCCAAAACTCTTGCCACTTACAAAAACTAATTTAAGATGGATAAAAGATTTAAATCTATGAAACAATAAAAATCCTCAAAGAAAGTGTGGGAAAAACACTTGCAGATATCGACCTGGGGAAAGCTTTTATGAAGAAGGCTTCCGTGACAATTGCAACAACAACAAAAATAAACAAATGGGACTAAATTAAACTGAAAAGCTTCTGTACAGCTGAGAAAACAACAACCAAAGCAAATAGACAACCTTCAGAATGGGAAAAGATATTTGCATATTAAGAATCAGACAAAAGCTTAATAACTAGGATCTACAGAGAACTCAAATTAATCAACAAAAATAAACCCAATGATCCCATATATCACTGGGCAAGAGACATAAATAGAACATTTTCTAAAGAAGACAAATGAATGGCTAACAAACATATGAAAAAATGCTCATCGTCCCTAAACATCAGAGAAATGAAAATCAAAACTACTCTGAGGTATCACCTAACCTCAGTGAGAATGGCCCACATCACAAAGTCTCAAAGCTGAGATGTTGCTGTGGATATGGAGACAAGAGAACACTTTTACGCTGTGGGTGGGACTGCAAACGAATACAACCTTTTCTGAAGGAAATAGGGAGAATCTGCAAAGAACTCAAATTAGACCTACCTTTCCATTACTAGGCATCTACCCAGAAGAAAAAAAATACTTTTATCATAAGAACATTTGCACTAGACTGTTTATCGCAGCTCAATTTACAATTACCCAACTATGGAAATGACCTAAATGCCCACCAACCCAGGAATGGATTAACAATCTGTGGTATATGTATACCATGGAATACATACTGTTCAGCCATTAAAAGAGATGGAGACTTTACATTTTTTGTATTAATCTGGATGGAAGTGGAACACATTCTTCTTAGTAAGTATCACAAGAATGCAGAAGTAAGAATCCAATGTACTCCATCCTAATATGAAGGCAGTTGATGAGAGAATACAAGGGGGTGGTAGAGGAATGAGCAAGTGGGGAGAGAGGAGTAGGAAGGGGGATGGGAGGTTACGGTGTGTGGCACACCTCTTGGGGGCAGGACACAATTGTAAGAGGGACTTTAACAAATGCAATCAGTGTAATGTAATTCTTTGTACCTTCAATGAATTCCAAAGAGTAAAAAAAATTAAAAATAAATTTTAAAAAATGACCAATGACTTCATGTCATCAATTATAGTGGGCACATTCTGTTTCTATCCAGGCTTCCCCATATTAACGTCTATCTTCACTACCCATCCAGTTAACTCGTGTTGGAAAACATCAAGCTATCCTTTATTCCCTATTCACTGAGCTCCAGTAACACTGGCCCTCCTGAAAGTCTTCAAACTTGGGGTTCTTCTCTATACTGATCCCTCTACCCTGGTCACTCCTCCTTTGGATCTTAAAATGGCTAAATCCTTACCATGCTTACAGTCTCAGCTTAAACATCAATCACTTCCTCAGAAAACTCGTCTCATATCATCCTGTTTAAACAAGCTTCTCTCTCTCTCATCTCTCCCATAGTTATTCTTATTACAATAACCTTTTTGTATTAACTGTCTTCATAGCCCTCTCCAATTTGTATTCGTGCTGTTTTCTTTTTCTTTTTCTTTTTTGAGACAGAGTCTCGCTATGTCTCCCCGGGTAGAGTGCTGTGGCGTCACAGCTCACAGCAACCTCAAACTGTTGGGCTTGCCTCAGCCTCCCAAGTAGTTGGGACTATAGGTGCCTGCCACAACGCCTGGCTATATGCTGTTTTCTTTATTTGTTGTTCCTATCCCTCAGTAGAATATAATCTCAGAGGCAGCAGTAGCCGTATTAATTTTATCTGTCCATGCTGTGAAAATTATTCATTGGCTGAGACTCTAGGTGGTTGATAAGAGAACCCAAAGTTGTATTGACCATAGAAAGTGAAGAAGAGGATACAGATCTGAGGGAAACTTAAAAGGCAGAACTGACAGAACTTAGCCTTTAATGGAATTAAAGATGGGAAGTTCCCATCTGATTGCTGGGAATGCTTTATGACAGAATAATGTGCAGCTGTTCCCTGATGCTACTGGGATAATTAGCTAATCAGTGAGTTAATGATTTCATTTCCTACATTTCAGGCACTGTGGTCTTCTCTAAAGAATACAGGCCATAGCCCAGGCCTGGTGGCTCATGCCTGTAATCTGTACTTCAGACTAGGAAAGCTGTGTGTTGTGCTCTCTGCATGTCCTCAAACTGTGCCTGCCCATTAGAGTCTCTATACAAGGTTTAAGCAAGGCAGTTTGGAGAACCAGCAGGAGCCAAGCTGTTGGAAACGGGAAGTGCATGGTGCATCTTGCCTAACTGTAGAAGGTTCATTTAGGGTGCAAAGGGGAGCTCGATCAGTAGGGCAGAATTGGAGCTTTTGCAGTAGGCTGTGGAGCAGCATGGAAGTCAGTGACTCTGCCAGAACTGTCCTTGAGCTTCTGTGGCCTCAGCATACAGCAAGGATGCAGGGAAGGGGAGACAGGAGCAATCAAGTCCTGATTAGAGGATGCCGTAAAAGCTGACATTTCAAGTGACGAGGACCTAAATGTGGAGGGGCTGATAAGAATGGAAAAGATGGGGGCGGTGCCTGTGGCTCAGTTTTTGTTTTTGTTTTGTTTTGTTTTGTTGTTTGTTTGTTTGTTTTGTTTTTCTTTTTTTTTTTTGAGACAGAGCCTCAAGCTGTCACCCTGGAGAGAGTGCTGTGGCATCACAGCTCACAGCAACCTCCAATTCCTGGGCTCAAGCGAGTCTCCTGCCTCAGCCTCCCAAGTAGCTGGGACTACAGGCGCCCGCCACAACGTCCGGCCATTTTTTGGTTGCAGCCGTCATTGTTGTTTGGCGGCCCGAGCTGGATTCAAACCCGCCAGCTCAGGTGTATGTGGCTGGCGCCTTATCCCGTTGAGCCACAGGCACCGAGCCTGGCTCAGTGAGTAGGGCACTGGCCCCATATACCAAGGGTGGTGGGTTCGAACCCAGCCCCAGCCAAACTACAAACAAAAAATAGCTGGGTGTTGTGGTGGGCGCCTGTAGTCCCAGCTACTTGGGAGGCTGGCAAGAGAATCGTCTAAGCCCAAAAGCTGGAGGTTGCTGTGAGCTGTGATGCCATGGCACTCTACCAAAGGCAACAAAGTGAGACTCTGTCTGTAAAAAAAAAAAAAAAACTTCAAAAAAAAATGGAAAAGATGGAGCGGATCCTTGGTGACTTAGCAAAAGGTAGATGGAAAAAAATACCAAAGGTCTCTCCTGAGAGTCTTGCCCAGATGATGGCCTCTTGGTAGCACTATTGGCAGAGATTGGAGCTGTGGTTGCACAGTCGGCTAGTGCACAAGCTATTTTAAATGGCACATGAACTTTATGGCCATTCTGTATTAGCAGGCACAGCAGAGACCATCACCTCTCTAGGGGAAGAATGAGGTAGTTCAGTACTCTCTGTTCTAGTATAATTTGATCCATTCCATCCCATTTATGGGGGATGCTCTCTTTTCCTTACTCTTGCCTCCTGTAGCACTGAGGCCAGGGGCTATCAGAGCTGACCAGAGTTCACTACCTATCATAGCATGTGACTTGGGGGAGTGGCTGTATGCTGTCCTCTGGGATGTGAGGGGAAAGCCCCAGGAATTAAACTTGCAGAGGTGGTCCTGGCAGTAGATCTCCCCTAACTGCCTCCGTAGATTCTTCCAACCATCCAACACTATTAATCCCCATCCTATGGCCCACAGCTGAGAACATGGTCAGAAAAATAGTCCCCCATCTTGGCCTTGATCAGAGCCAGGAACCTACCCTTGTGGCCTATGCAGTGAAAGGAGGCTTGTGTGATTTCTCTGCTCCCAAAATTGATAATTCCACAATTACCCGGTTTTGTATATGTTCAAAGCTCCCATTCCCCAGATAATGCAGACCTTCCTTGTGCTTCTGCCCAGGGGACTCTCCTTACACATAAAGAGAATATATGTCTGTTGCATGAAGTACTTTTAGAAGCACAGAGAATGGCCACTGCCAACACCCCTCAAAGTGTGTCTTACATCTTCCTCCCTACCCCTTATCTATGACAACACGAGTACCTTGCCTAAGATTTGGTCTCACGTAAAACACAAATTTCGAAAGAGGAAAACACTCTGGCCACTCATTTGTCATTCAAATGTAGGTTACTAGATGTTCCTCAGAGCAGGTTTTGATGTGGGGAGTGGCAAAGCATCAACCGTGGGTGTCCAGTGAAATTTGGTAAAAGACACTTAAGAAACGCCAATGCCTGCCAATCTTAGGGCTTTTCAAGGCCAGCAGAATTTGATCTTCACCAGCCTGCCATCACCCTCCTGATCTCCCTGACATGCTTCCTTGCCACCCCTCCTCCTTGCCCAAGGTCAGCCCCAACCAAGGTGTTCCTCCTTCTCTCTCTCTCCTGGGGGCTTTGACTCACCCAGGAATAGCACAGCTGTCCACAGGAACATATGGCCCAAAGGCTGGGAGGGCTTGCAGTCAGCGCAGCCCCTCTCCGTGGCAGGGAGGAGTAGGAATGAGGGGATTCGCATCAGCCTCTGGAGCGAGCTGGCACCACACAACAGCAGGCACAGGCTTCTCTTGAAGTTTGGCAAATTCCACCCCAGACAACAGACAAAATCTAGAGTTCAAAAGAGGAAGTGAAAAAGAAATGTTCTGTTTTATCTAGACTCCTCCCCTTCCACCCTCTTTCCTCTCAGCTGTCCCTCCTAAAAGATTCACGGCTTCCAAGAACAAATCTGGCTCAGCCCATGTTCAAATACATGGAAATTTTAGAAACTGAGAAACAACTCCCTTTTTATTCCTCTGGAGCCACAGCTGGCCTGAACCTCTAAGCGAGGGAAATGGTCACCCGAACTCAGCTCAGAACCTCCTGTCTCAGTCTCTGTCCTCCTTAGAACAGGAGGTAGAGGACAGTGCACGAGCCATTGGTCTTCCAGTACTTCTTCCATCTGGATGCCAAGGGGCTAGATCTGGACTCCTGAAATTGAGCATAGGAGCTCAAGGACACACATCACCATTTGTTTTTTTCTGCTATCAGAATCCCTTGAGTAACTTTTTGATTGTGGAATGAGGACAAGGAAGTATGCCAATGTGGCAGTAAAAGACCTCTCTCATTCATTCTTTTTCATTCATTCGCCTAACGAAAATCTCAATACCTATCTATTGAGTGTGAATATGTGCCCTGATTCTTTATCCTCGTCATTTTTGTCCCCTAGTTCCCATCACTGTTCTCACAGCTATGGCGTGGTGAAGGAGCATGGGGTTTGGAGCTGTCTTTAGTGTAGGTTTGAATGCCAGATAGCTTCTCAGAGCTTCAGGTTTCAAATCTATAAAAATAAAGATTATCATGCCTGCTATTCAAGCAGAGTTTCTCAACCTCAGCACTATTGACATTTGGGGCCAAATGATTCTTATTGTGAGGACCTGCCCTATGCCTCATAGGGTGAGTAGCAGCTGCTCTGGCTTTTACCCATGAGATGCCAGGGCACCTCCCAGTTGTGAAAACAAAGTCTCCAGACTTTGGCGACCACTGCACTCAAGGTCTTCAGAAGATGGAATATGAGGGTCGGCAAAGTGCTTGTTACCTCGCAGGTGGTCAGTGACTGCCGGTTTCCTTGGCTTACTTTCCATCATCATCCTCATCACCATTTGTTCACTCTCAACATCCCTGAAACATGAGTTGCCCTGGGATCCCTCTAGGAAGGCAGCTGTAATACTCAAGGAAGTGACGTTGTAAAACCTTTTTCTCACACTCTCTGGTCTTCTGAAACCTTGAGCAGCCCCATCCACTCTGCCAAATACTTTTACTGCTGGCTCCATCATAGCCCCACAATCAACCTACAGTCCTTACCTGAATTTTTTTCTCCATTCTTCCTTATCTAATTTTTTTTTTTTTTGGAAGTTCACAAAATTTTATTAGAATGGAATCACTACTTATTACATAGAAGCTACTTTCCTAAGCCAAAATCCGAGTTCCATATGAAGTTAACAGTTATACAAATTAAAACAAATGGCATATTCAAAACCATACTTCCTTATCTAATTTTTAAGGAGAAAATTTTTTTTACCAGAGGAGACACCTATATCCTTAGAAACAAAAGCACAGAACAATGTTCAGAATCTCTGTAAGTTGACCATCCAAGGAATTGCAATAAACTGGTCAATACACAGAGGAGGTCAACATAAAGAACTAGGGCTACATACTGATATGTACACATGGGGCCTGTCTGATCTATGAAAATTAGGTCAGCTTAAAGAGGTGGGCAATGTAGGGAGGTGGTCAGCTGTGGAGATGCCTCTGTATAGGTAATATACTAAGAAACCCAAATAAATAGTACTGTGAAAGCAGCCGAATGTTTACTATGGACGAGTCACTCGACTTGTATTATCTCTGATTTTAATAACAATCCCAGAAGATGAATATTGTCATCCCCATTTTCAAATGAAGAAACTTAACTTGAGAGAAATTAAAATGATTTGTCCAAATGATTTGTCAGAATATGAAACAAGCAGGGCGAGGTGGCTCATGCCTGCAATCCTAGCACTCTGGAAGGCTGAGATAGGAGGATTGCTTGAGCTCACAAGTTCGAGACGAGCCTAAGCAAAAGCGAGACCCCCAATCTCTAAAACTAGCTGCTGTTGTGGCTCCTGTAATCCCAGCTACTTGGGAGGCTGAGGCAAGAAATCGCTTAAGCCCAGGAGTTTGAGGTTGCTGTGACCTGTGATGCCACGGCACTCTACCAAGGGTGACATAATAAGACTCTGTCTCAAAAAAAAAGAATATGAAATGAGGTCTGCCTGATGCTAAAGACTGCATGTTTTCTACAACACTAGAGGAGCTTTCTGGTGCTCAGGGAGCATCTACACGCAGTGGAATGGCTGGATGGAGCCAGTTGCCCCTGGCCATGAGCAGCCTCATTTGTTTACATTACACCTGTGGTTTTCTCTGTGTGCCATGGTGTGAAAATGGTGAGGAAGCTCTCTGCACAGTGCACATGCTATTTCCTGAATTGTCTCAGGCTCCAGGTATCACTACCAGCCTTTTCGGTGAGGTAAAAGAACTAGGCAGCCTTTTTTGAACGACTTACAAAAGGGGATAATCACAAAGTCAGGCAGGCCATTTCCAGCAGCACCGAGACAAAAAAGAGTCTCTCTCCCATCACAGCTGTAGAAGCACAGAATACAAGTGTATGTTTCTATTTTGTTTTAATTTTTTTATTTCTTTGCTTATTTTTTATTTTTATTTCTTTGCTTTTTTGTTGTTGTTGTTGAGACAGAGTCCCACTCCATGCCCCGAGCAGAGTGCAACGGCGTCATAGTTCACTGTAACCTCAGACTTGGGTTGTGGGCATCCCGCTGCTTCAGCCTGCGGAAGCTGCTGGGATTACAGGAACTCGCTGTGACACCTGGCTGGTTTTTTTAGGAGTCGGGGTCTCACTCTCGCTTAGGCAAGTCACAAACTCCTGAATTCAAGCAATTCTTCCTCCTCTGCCTTCCACAGTGCTGGGATTACAGGCGTGAGCCACCGCAACCAGCACAAGGGTATGTTTCTAAAAGAAAATAATTACAGGCTCGGTGCCTGTGGCTCAACGGGCTAAGGCGCCAGCCACATACACCTGAGCTGGAGGGTTCGAATCCAGCCCAGACCCGCCAAACAATGACGGCTGAAACCAAAAAATGGCCGGGCGTTGTGGTGGTCACCTGTAGTCCCAGCTACTTGGGAGGTGGAGGCAAGAGACTCGCTTGAGCCCAGGAATCAGAGGTTGCTGTGAGCTGTGATGCCACAGCACTCTATCCAGGGTGACAGCTTGAGGCTCTGTCTCAAGAAAGAAAATAATTACAAATATGGGACACAGTATTTATTAAATCTGAGATGTACCAATCATGAAGGAGAATTCTTTAAAAGGCACAGCTGGATATAAAATGTGCATTCTGGCAATGGGAAAAGTATCAATAACTCAAACATTGTGAAAGCCCAGTGATGAAAGAGTTTTGGAGACAGACCCAGATCAAAGCCTCCTTGCCTACAAGCTGTGCAGACTTGGATATATTATTCATTCTTTCCAAGCGCTGTTGCCTCATCTGTACAGTGGAGATTACATTAGTACTCAGCCTATAATATTGTTGTGAAGACTAAATGAGAAAATCCATAAATAATGCTTAACCCAGAACCTGACATATAAATTTAGTCTTTATCATTATTATTGTTAAAAGAGAGGCTCGGCGCCCATAGGTTACGGCACCAGCCACATGCACCCAGGGGGGCGGGTTCAAACCCCACCCAGGCCAGCTAAACAACAATGACAACTGCAACCAAAAAAAAAAAAAAAAAACAGCCAGGCATTGTGGCAGGTGCCTGTAATCCCAGCTACTTGGGAGGCTGAGGCAAGAGAATCATTTAAGCCCAAGAGTTTGAGGTTGCTGTGAGCTGTGATGCTACGGCACTCTACCAAGGGTTACAAAAGTGTGACTATCTCAAAAAAAAAAAAAAAAAAAAAAAGACTAGAAGAGTATTTATGGCTTTCCATAGGGCTGGTGTTTGTAGGCCACTTTGGGAAGGGCAGATAAATGCTGCAATCTCAAATCGTTCCAAATCTGCTAACTCCCAGATTCCAGCTGCTGGCTTCAGAACGCACTGCTACTCCTTGCTTTGCTTGGTTGGGGTTCGTTTCTCTTCCTCTTAATGTCCTGACCACAGGATCAGTGGAACCCTGTGATTATTCTATCTGTCCTTTCTAGGGTTTCCTCAATACACCCACTTCCTCATGAAATGAGCCACGCAGGCACTACATTGAAAGGAAGAGGAAGCCCGAGAGGGAAGAAGAATGACTGGATTACACAGGCTGTGCTGTGAGGGATCTCTGCCAGGTCCAAGCACCAGCATCACCTGTCAGAAATTCAAGTCTTGGTTTGGCGCCTGTGGCTCAACAGGCTAAGGCGCCAGCCACATACACCTGAGCTGGCAGGTTCGAATCCAGCCTGAGCGCACCAAACAACAATGACGGCTGCAACCAAAAAATGGCTGGGCGTTGTGGCGGGCGCCTGTGGTCCCAGCTACTTGGGAGGCAGAGGCAGGAGACTCTCTTGAGTCCAGGAATTGGAGGTTGCTGTGAGCTGTGATGCCAGGGCACTCTATCCAGGGTGACAGCTTGAGGCTCTGTCTCAAACAAAAAAGAAAAGAAAAGAAATTCAAGTCTTTGAAGCACCGTCATCCATAACAACGTTTTAGAAACACACATCTCCTAAACTTTGTGGGTCATTAACTTCAGAGTGTGAATGTGTTCACTGGTCTCTTCCTTTGGAGCAGCCATGTGAGGAAGAGTTTTGATGAGAGGAGGAGAGAGGAATAACATGGGAAGAGGGTTATTTCCGAGAAAGCCAAGGCCAGGCCCTTGACAAACGGAAGGGCTTAGACAACAACCTATTTATCACTGAGAACGTAGGTTATAAAAGGAGAGGTGAAAGCCTGTTTTAGACCCCGTTATGCCACTATGACCTTGATCAAAGCACTGCTTCTCTAGCCTCAGCAAAGACACAAAACTAGAAAGGATGCTCTTTATCAGATGTGGCTTTTAAAACTATTTTCTCCCAGTCTGTGATTTGTCTTCTCATTCTCTTGATGGTCTTCCTTTAGAGCAGAAGTATTTTTTTTTATTTTAATAAAGTCTAACTTATCAATTATCTTTTTCCTAGATCATACCTTTGGTAGTGTAGGCGTAATCTAAAAAGGCAATGACTTTTCTCTGTTGTATTTGATGTGCTTCTTTGTCAAAGATCAATTGCCTAGATATATGGCGGATCTATTTCTGGGCTCTCTAGTCTGTTGCACCAGCATGCAGAGTAGATTGAAAGGCCTCCAAAGGGAGGTCTCGCTGAACTTCTCCTACTCTCCTGTCTCTTACCACTTTCTCCCCTGAAACAAGTCATAGAAACTAGAATCCCTCTTCCCTAAGGCAGATCACAGACACTAGAACCCTCTCCCAAAGCAAGCCTCACAACTTAGAAAGGTCATTCTCTCTCCTCCCTTCATGACGCTCATTCTAGAAGGGTCCTGCTCCATACCTAGGAGGAAGGAATGTTACACAGAGAGGTAAGAAGCTAAACAAATAGGAGGATGCTGAGTTTCCCACCTTAATCTGTTACCAGTTGACCATACTCTGATCTAATTCTGCGTCCCCACACTGTCCATTCTTCATCAAACGTAAGCATAAAAACAGAGTTTCCCCTGGGTCTTTGGGTCTTGATTTCTGACAGCTCCTGTGTTATGCACAATTTTGAATAAGTAAATTTGCTATGCTCTTCACTCGTTAACCTGTCTTTTGTTATGGGATTGTCAGCCTTGACCCTTATGATAGCTGAGGAAACATATCACACCTTTCTGTCCCTAGGAGTGTGCAGATTCTTCCTTTCTCTTCAATGATGATTTTCAGGATGAGAGTGCCCAGTCTACCACAATCCGTCAGGGACAGGAAAGAGTTGAAATGTTAGGTCACACCTGGGCAGGTTGCTCTCTGGGGCAACACACAGAAGGGTGGGGATGAAGAGAGCTTACCACGAGTGCTCTCCTAAACAGGTGCTGAGCCAGGAAGGAAGAGATAGGCCATTGCCTGGAGAGAAGGCAGAAGGGCCAGGAGCCAGAGAGGCCCAGGGATTAGGTATCCAGAGCAGAAAGGTTAGAGCCTGAAGACTTAGAGGCAGATGGGAGTACGGTGAGTCCACGGTTAGTTTGAAACAAATCTTATTAACACCTGAGTTCCTACCATTTCTTCTTGGGCATTGATTGGCAGATTGCTAAGATAGGACAGATCTTAAAAGTGACTGGAGGCTTGGTGCCTATAGCTCAGTGGCTAGGGCGCCAGCCACATACAACAGAGCTGTCAGGTTCGAATGCAGCCCAGGCCTGCCAAACAACAATGACAACTACAACCAAAAAGTAGCCGGGCATTGTAGCGGGCACCTGTAGTCCCAGCTACTTGGGAGGCTGAGGCAAGAGCATTGCTTAAGCCCAAGACCTTGAGGTTGCTGTGACCTGTGATGCCACAAAGTGAGACTCTGTCTCAAAAAAAAGCTGTGATGCCACAAAGTGAGACTCTGTCTCAAAAAAAAGCTGTGATGCCACAAAATGAGACTATCTCAAAAAAAAGACGTGACTGGAGTGTAAATGAAAGAGCTCTTCTCTGACCACAGCATTCAAGTAAAGTTGCAAGTATGCTGGTTGAGTAGCCTTGTGGAAAAGCCCCTCAACAGCGCTTCAGTTTATCAGTCTAGAAAGTAAGAAAGTTATTTTATGTCAGAGGACAGTGGAAGCTCCTCCTTAGCCATCTGCTCTTTCCTGTGGCCCCTAGTCTCAGTAGAGGGCCCAGGAGAAGAGTTTATTCTGACGTAAGTGCTGAGTAGGAGGCTGGAGTGACCCTGTGCCCCAGCAGAATAGCAGAAGTAATAAGTAGCATCTTCACTGGAGGAAATGATACTGGGAGTAGCAACAGCACCAACTTCTGAGCCAGGCAGAAAGAAGTCCTGGAAGTCCATGAGTAGCTGACTTACTCAGTCAGCAGCTGCTGTTCTAACCCAATGTCGACTTTCCACTAGATATAAAAGGTGGGGAGGAAAAGGGAGGAGAAGATGAAGAAATAAGAAGAGACAGGAGCCTCTGCCCAGGAGAACTCTCTTTGCATGAGAAAGACAGGATGCACATGCACACAGGAGACAGATACAAAAACAGCACAAACACATCCTGTGCTTCCCATGACCTAGCAGGGCAGAACGGAACTTTGCCTTTGTGACTGGAACTAAAAATCGAGGAAAAGTGGAAAGAAGGAAAGACTCTTACACTGTTGGTGGGATTGCAAATGAATATAGCCTCTTTAGAGAGAAGTATGGAGAGTCCTCAAAGATCTCAAAGTAGACCATCCATGGATCCCCAAATCCCATTACTAGGCATCTACCCTGAAAGAAAAAAATATTTTTATCATTTGCACTAGATTGTTTATTGCAACTCAATTTACAATTGCCAGGATGTGGAAACAATCCAAGTGCCCATCGACCCAGGAATGGATTAATAAACTGTGGTATATGTATACCAGGGAATACTATTCAGCCACAGAAGGATGTAGACTTCACATCTTTTGTATTAACCTGGATGGACTTGAGGAACATTCTTTTTAGTAAAGTATCACAAGACTGGAAAAGCAAGTATCAAAGTACTTAATGCTAATATGAAGCCAGTAGACAAACGAATACACCTCCACACATGAGAAAAACTCAATTCAATTCAAGAGGAGGAAGAGAGGGCAGGAGGGAGAGGGATTGGTGTGCTCCCACCTAATGGGCACAATGTAAGGGTATTGGCGCACCTCCTGGGTGCGGGACACAACTACAACAGGGACCTTGCCTAACACATGCAAACATTGTCACCTAATCATTTGTACCTTCATATTAATCTTAAATTTAAAAATTTGAGGCAAAGTGTGAAAGTTAGAAAAAATTATTGTAGAGCCAAAATCAGAAAGGTTTTGATTTCAGACACCTCTGCGTGATACCCTGCAAGGTAGTGCTGAATATCAAGCAGCAATCACATGAATGTATGAAATCACTGAAGAACTTATGGCAAAGAGAGGCAGGCTTGCATGATAAAGGATTAGGAGACTATCATAAAGTGGAAATCATACTTGCATGACAAACAACACAGCCTAGAGGAAAACAAATGCCAGTATCAGACTGTGGTGAACGCATAGAGCAAGGCGAGATTGCAAAGTGAACTAGAGGTGAGAAGGACCTACAGAAGAGCCTGTCTACTTGGAAAAGTTCATGCTTGTATAGCCCCCAGTCATATTTGGGCCCTAACTCTAGCACACTTTCACACCATTTTGCATACAGCTCTTTTTATTATTATTATATATATATATATATATTTTTTTTTTTTTTTTTTTGAGACAGAGCCTCAAGCTGTCACCCTGGAGAGAGTGCCGTGGCATCACAGCTCACAGCAACCTCCAATTCCTGGGCTCAAGTGAGTCTCTTGCCTCTGCCTCCCAAGTAGCTGGGACAACAGGCGCCCGCCACAATGCCCGGCCATTTTTAGGTTGCAGCCGTCATTGTTGTTTGGCGGGCCCAGGCTGGATTCGAACCCACCAGCCCAGGTGTATGTGGCTGGCGCCTTAGCCCATTGAGACACAGGCGCCGAGCCAGCTCTTTTTATTATTAAATCATAAGAGAAACTAGGATGGTGCCTGTAGCTCAGTTGGCAGAGCACTGGCCACATACACCAAGGGTGGTGGGTTCGAACCCGGCCCAGGCCAGCTAAAACAACAATGACAACTATAACAAAAAAAAATAGCCGGGCATTGTGTTGGATGCCTGTAGTCCCAGCTACTTGGGAGGTTGAGGCAAAAGAATCACTTAAGCCCAGGAGTTTGAGGTTGCTGTGAGCTGTGATGCCATGGCATTCTACCCAGGGTGACAGCTTGAGACTCTGTCTCAAAAAAATCATGTAAGAAACTAATACCTTCACCTGATTCCTGTGCCTGACTCATCAGGCTCTACCTATCGTTTTGGACTTAACCATTTTGATTTCTGTATAAAAATAGTTCTAGAAACCAGCCACTGAAATAAAAATAACAATAAGAAGAAGTTAATTGAGGACTCCATACTGATCCTCAGAATCCAAAGCATTCTATAATAGACATACTCTTATTTGACAATGTGAATGTTACTTTCTTTGCATTACTATTATTATTATTGCTTAATACTTCATTGCAGCAATCGTCTGATTTCTTTTCTGAATGTATTTATCTTCGTTCGTTCTTTGCAAGGTTTTTGTTTCTAGTCCTTACCTTAAACAGTGTTATTATTGTTAAATTTTAAGCCTTTTTAATTTTGTGAAGGCAAAAAGTGGAAACCTAATAAACACATGTATATGTAAAAATAAAAAAATAATAAATAAAAACCAGCCATACAAGTATTTTAATTCAAACTGCTAACTGAAGAAATAACAAGATTCATAAGTTTGGAAAGAAGAGTTTTATTTGTCATAAAGGGTTGCAGCTGTGGTGGCCATTCTGATAGGCTGGAAAGTAAAGCCCATGCCAACAAGCTAGAGACACATACTTCAAGCAGGGACAGCAGGAACAGGAATTCATACTGAGCAGGGTGGCCAAGTATACATATTTAACCAGCTACAGAAGGAGTCATGAATATTTATGAAAGGAGAAACATGATCACATGTAATCAAGCTTTAGACCCCATTATGGGGTCAGAAATGGTGCCTCTTGTGTCAAAGGGTGAACCAAGGACAAGAAAATCTTCTCAAGTGATTGGCATGTATCATCCTACTTGTCAATGACCTTTGCTAACTGGGGAAAATGTTCATTAGAAATTTCCTTTGGGAGAGAAATGATCACTCTTACACTGTTGGTGGGATTGCAAATGAATACAGCCTCTTTGGAAAGAAGTATGGAGAATCCTCAAAGAACTCAAAATAGACCTTACATCTTGATCCTAAAACCCCATTACTAGGCATCAACTCAGAAGAAAAAAAAAATCATTTTATCATAAGGACATTTGCACTAGATTGTTTATCAACAGCTCTGTTTATAATCACTGTGATGTGGAAACAACCCAAGAGCCCATCAACCCAGGAATGGATTAATAAACTGTGGTATATGAATAAAATGGAATACTATTCATCCATTAAAAAAAATGGAGACTTTACATCTTTTATACTAACCTGGATGGAGTTGAAACACATTCTTCTTAGTAAAGTATCACAAGAATGGGTGCTAATATGAAGCCAGTAGACAAACTAACACATGCCCACACAAGAAAAACTCAATTCAAGTTGGGAGGGGGGCAAGCAGGAGGGGGATTTGTGTGTTGGTGTGTTTTCTCCTAATGGGTACAAAGTAAGAGTATATGAAAAATAAATAAATAAATAAAAATAAAAATAAAAAAGGGCAGCGCCTGTGGCTCATCAAGTAGGGCGCCGGCCCCATATACCAAAGGTGGTGGGTTCAAACCCAGCCTCGGCCAAACTGCAAAACAGAAAAATAGCTGTGCATTGTGGCAACACCTATAGTCCCAGCTACTCGGGAGGCTGAGCAGGAGAATCACCTAAGCCCAGGAGCTGGAAGTTACTGTGAGCTATGTAATGCCACAGCACTCTACCGAGGGCAATAATGTGAGACTCTGTCTCTACAAAAAAAAAAAAAAAATAAGTAAAAAAAAGAAAGGGTATATGGCATACCTCTTGGGTGTGGGATCTTACCCAACAAATGCAAACTTTGTCACCTAATCATTTGTACCCTGATATTAATCTGAAAGTTAAAAAAAAAAAAAGAAATTTCCTTTTGAAGAAATGTTTTGAAAATGGATAACTTTTTTGAAATGCTTGATTTTTTTGGTCACATATCTATATAGACTTAGTTTTATACACCTTAGTTTTAAATACTTTGCAAAGAAATATTCAAGTTGTTTAATATGACCTGGGGTCACAGAAATACTGCAGTCCTATAGAAATCTTCTTTCAATAATTCACACTGATGGCTGGGTGCAGTGGCTCACACCTGTAATCCCAGCACTCTGGTAGGCTGAGATCACTGAGCTCACAGGTTCGAGACCAACCTGAGCAAGAGTGAGACTCTGCTTCGAAAATAGCTTAGTGTTGTGGCAGGTCCTTGTAGTCCTAGCTACTAGAGAGGCTGAGGCGAGAGAATCACTTGAGGTTCTCTCTGAGGTTGCTGTGAGCTATGACACCACGGCACTATACCAGGGGCAAAAAAGTGAGACTCTGTCTCAAAAAAAAAAAAAAAAAAATTCACACTGCTGATTTGATTCTTCATAAGATTTAACTATCTGTTCTTGCAGAGATAAAGTTTTGGCTAACAAGTTTCCCTGCGATATCCAATACAGTTTAGAATGATGTGTCAAATCCACGTGGAATACCTACCTCATCATTCAACTTTAGCATGTTATGAAACTGAAAAATGCCTGCATTTCATTTGCATGAATGTAGTTAATGATCGTTATACCTTACTGCAAAGTGTCATTTAAAATAATAACTTTAGCACAGAGAATTTGCTGATGCAAGATACAATGAAAAGAAATGGGAGCATGTGCATCTGTTAATATGCTTTTTTAATCTGTGCAATAAACCCTTCATGTTTTCCGGTCATGGAAGGTGCGCTGTCTGTACACACACTCACTAAATTTACTAAATTCAGTCCAACATCATGACATTTGTCTTGAAAGCTTTTGAAAATACCTATTTTCCTGTGTTCTGTTCATCAGAGTGCCCAAAGTGAGTAACTCTTTGTAGCAAAGAAAGTCTTCTGTTATGACTGGAATAAAGTATAAAACCTACACTGGGTCAGTAGGTACCCATTGATTCATAAATAACATATACAACTCTAGTACAAACAACTGCCCCTTTCAAGGAGAACCATAACTCAGCAGAAGCATGAATTAGCCTTCAACTGAACAGAACAACTTCACACAATACTTCAACAGGAAACTGTATGTATGTGTGTGTGTATATACAGTTGTTTGTACTTTGAAACGTTATTGGGGTCTAAGCACCCTACAGCTTGGACAATGCATTCTTTCACCATTTCTATATCACCGAACGGCTTCTCTCTTTTTCCTGAGTTTATAAAGTACTTTATAAGTTTACTTTAGTGGCATTACTTCCAGGTCTTATTGCTGCTAGGCTGAATTATCTTTGCTCTTGCTTTTCATCTTTTAATTTCTGCAAGACAACTGTTCATACCTCTCCCTCTAATTAAAAATTTCTGTGGTCCTTATGAGTGCTATAGTGCTGATGAGCATTGAATTTCTTTAATGTTGACATTTCAGTTTCACAAAGCAAGCACAGAATTTTATCTTTAGGAGAAAAAAGATAATATTGCTATTCCCAGTTCATTAAATACCTATTTTCTTCCTCCAGTGTTCTCTTGATCATCTTTGACATGATAGGCTGTTAAGCAAACAGAATTTAAAAAATGCTGTTGGGGCTCAGCACCTGTAGCTCAAGTGGCTAGGGCTCCCGCCACATACACCAGAGATGGTGGGTTCAAATCCAGCCCAGTCCTGCCAAACAACAGTGATAGCTACAACCGAAAAATAGCCGGGCATTGTGGCAGGTGCCTGTAGTCCCAGCTGAGGCAAGAGAATTGCTTAAGCCCAAGAGTTTGAGGTTGCTATGAGCTGTGACACCATGGCACTCTCCCCAGGGCAACAACTTGAGAGTCTGTCTCAAAAATATATATATGTATTGTGGGGGACTGAGTGTGGTGGCTCATGCCTGTAATCCCAGCACTCTGGAAAGCTGAGGCAGGTGGATTGCCTGAGCTCATGGGTTCAAGACAATCCTGAGCAAGAGACCTCTTCTCTAAAAATAGCCTGGTATTGTTGTCAGTAGTCCTAGATCGTCAGGAGGCTGAGGCAAGAGGGTCACTAAAGCCCAAGAATTTGAAGTTGCTGTGAGCTATGATGTCATAGCACTTTACCAAGGGCCACAAAGCGAGACTCTGTCTCAAAAAATGAAATAAATAAATAAATAATACTGTCAAGCTGTGCAACTATTCACAAATTCCACTTCAAACAGAAACACAGTGCACCATTGTCAAAAGCAGATAACAGACTAGTGTACTCAATTCCCATAAACTCTTGCCAACCAGACTCATGCAGTAGTGATGCCAGTGAAGCAGGGGAAGTTAGAGCTAAATCATGAGTGAAGCAGTGACAATTTAGCCTTAATACACCAATTGTGCCAGTCAGTCTAGGAGAATTATTTCACTGAAATTTAGTTTATTCTTCACTATTTTAAATATGTTAATTTTAAAAATTAAACAAAAATGTAAATATGAACAAAAATGTATCAATAAAAATAAAAGGATTTGTTTTATAAAATTTGAATTCAGTCAAAAGGCCACACTGAGGGACCTAAAAGGCCACAAGTTCCCCACCCTTGAGCTAAATGCATCATATTTAAATTGCCGAAAACCAAAGATAAAAGGGAAATCATTAAAATAACAATATATCTTTATTTATTTATTTTTATTTATTTATTTATTTTTTTGAGACAGAGCCTCAAGCTGTCACCCTGGATAGAGTGCCGTGGCATCACAGCTCACAGTAACCTCCAATTCCTGGGCTCAAGCGATTCTCCTGCCTCCACCTCCCAAGTAGCTGGGACTGCAGGCGCCTGCCACAACACCCGGCCATTTTTTGGTTGCAGCCATTATTGTTGTTTGGCGGACCGAGCTGGATTCGAACCCACCAGCTCAGGTGTACGTGGCTGGCACCTTAGCCCGCTGAGCCACAGGCGTCAAGCCTATTTATTTATTTTTTTAAGAAAGAGTCTCACTCTATTGCCCTTAATAGAGTGCTGTGGATTCATGGTTCACAGCAATCTCAAACTCTTGAGCTTAAGTGATCCTCTTGCCTCAGCCTCCCAAGTAGCTGAAACTACAGCCACCCACCACAATGCCTGGCTAGTTTTTCTATTTTTAGTAGACATGGTGTCTGGCTCTTATACTGGCTGGTCTTGAACTCCTGAACTCAAGCAATGTACCTGCCTCAGCCTCCCAAAGTACTATGATTACAGGCATGAGCTATCAGGACTGCTTATTTTTAAAATCTTAATTAGAGAGCTGAGATGAGCAGGCATGAGCTCATGCCTATAACTTTGAGAGGCTGAGGCAGGAGAATTGATTAAGTTCAAGTTTACAGTGAACTGTGATCACACCACCATACTCTAGCATGGGCAACAGAATGAGATCTGGTCTCTTAAAAAAAGGTGGGGGGGGTGTTAGATAATTGCAAAACTTCAATTCCCTATCCCAATTATCCACTGAAAAGCTCAAACTTATGGCCCACCCCCAACGGCTCTTACAACAGAGCAGTAACACCTTATTGGCTATTCTACCATCCCATCACCTCCTCTAACCAAACCTATATAAGGTGCCCTTGTC